>VIAU01000007.1:0-57474 GCA_009618085.1 Bathycoccus sp. SAG3 | reverse complement strand
GGGGGGGGGGGGGGGGGGGTCGTCGTCGTTTTTTACGTCGTTTACATTTTGAGAGGCAAAAGTTCTCTCCTCCTCCTCCTCCTCCTCCTCCTTTTTTCTCCTTTTTTTTTCGCTCTTTTTTTTTGTTTTTTTTGTCTTCCTGACGAATTTTTGTGGGTGACTTCGAGTACCAGTTGGTGCCGGTGGTGGTACGGTACACATAAAAGAGAGAAAGTCGCAAACCAACACCAACGGGGTCACAATCAATCGGTCAAGTCGTACCATGACGACGACCGAGGTGTGCCACGTGCCTTCGTCATCCATCGTCGGGAGCGCGCTGGGACCGGCTCGGTCGCTCGTGGTGACCGCGGAAAATGACGGCGTGCTCCTGTATAAAACGACGAACGCTCGAGGCGCTGGAAACACAGAACACTTTTTCCGCTCGTGGAGAGCATCGCACAATTCGAGCGTGAAATTCGCGCACCCGTGCGTGTACGATAGGATGACGAAGACGTATTTCGGATGCACGAAGACGGCGAGTACGAAAAGGACCACGAAGCAAAACGTCGGCGGTAGTGGTGGCAGCCAAGTAACGGTTTTATCGTGGCGAGACGACCAGACAAACTACCACGCATCGATCGACGACGCCGCCGCCGGTGGGAAAACGAGTTTTGGAGACAAAACTGTAGAATTTTTTGCGAGTTTTGACGGCGGGTGCGTGATTATCGACGGAGAAGAGGGGAATTTACACATCGTCGATAGTGAAGGAGCTATTGTTGGCACCGTAGATGCGAAAGATGACAACGATGATAACGATGATGTGGAAGAACAAGAAGAAGAAGAAGCAACTACATCAAAAACGAACAAGAAGAAGAATAAAATGAGTATCGCGGTCGAAGCGACGAGTGGGAACGCAGAGAGCGACGATGTTATCGTAGTTTTGGCGTCGATGTTAGGAGAGCAAGTGGTAAAGAGAGAGGTTGTGAGATATACCGTGAAAGAACTAGATATTCCAGAGAATCAGCAACAAGAGGAAAATACCGTCGATCGAACACTACTTTCTGGGCGGAAACTTATGGAACGCGTTTCCAAGTGGAAACCAGTGAGAGTGAACTTGGACAAAAGCGACGCTATGGCTAAGAATAGGATCACGAAGAGTAGTAAAGTAGTCAAAGTATCGTTTGATGACGAACATTTTTGTCTTTTGTGGTCGAATGGCGTGTGGACGTCGCATGAGCTTAAGGATGGAGCTATCATTCAAGAACGCGTTTTCGATGGCTTACAAATTAAACGAGAAGAAGTATCGAAGAAAAAAACAAAAAAGACAGCCGCAGCAACAAAAGAAAACGATGGGTTGTTGTTTGACTTTATTAGCATCGGTGGAGGATACTACGCCGTAGCCGCAAAAATCAAAAACGACGAAAAGAACTCTAACAACAACGTTGCCGTGGCAATCATCGATAAGCTTTACGGCGTCATTCATAGCTTTATTGAAATACCTGATTCGGAAACAACGTCAGTAGTTTCTTTAAGCTCGTTCGGTGGCGACCTGTACGTCTCTTTGAGCGATAGAATATACTCCGTGAGTTTAGAACTCGAAGAGCTTTGTTTGCGGGTATGTATAGCGGGATTGCAAAAAGACGTTTTTGGAAAATTGAGAAACGAGAAAGCAGAAGCAGCGGAACGCGCGTTTAGTTCGAGTGGGTTTGAAGTGGCAACAAAACCGCAATGCAAAGCAATTACGATACCAGTTTGGAAAGAGCTTCCAAAAGAAAGGAATTTTGAGGGTGCCTGTAACGATATTAACATGCTGTGGGATCAAGAAGAGATGCGGAAACAAGAAAAAGTGGCAGAAGATTTCATTGCCATGTTAGAATCCGGAACGGAAAAGCAAATGCTTAAAGGTTTGGAGATTTTTGCGAACAAACACGTGAAAGAAGCCATAAAATGGATTGATGAGAACGAACAGAAAACAAAAGAAGCTTTACGATTGAAAAGAACGGGAGAAGGTGGTGGTGCCTCAGCTGCTGCTTCGTCTCAGAAGACTAAGAAACTTGAAAGTAACGAAGATTCTGATTACGACGATGAAGATTACGAGTCTGACAATAGCGTAGAGAAAGAAGATAAAATTAAAAATGCCGTGCATCACGGTTGGAACGATCCAAGTTCAAACAACATTCGCACAGGTGCTCTCATTGCACCGCACTGTATAGACGCCGCCATCAAAGCTGCATGGACTTTGAAGAAATGGGATTATTTATCCGAGGCTTTTTCGAGGGGTTTACTCTTAGGCGGTGCAATGAGCAGCATAGGTCTCATTGAAAAGCTTTTGGAAGACGATAGATTAATTGATGCCATAAGTATGTGCATCTTTGCGTGGTGGGTGAGTCCAGAAGATTTACGACGCATTGTAGACGCATGCATGAGTGCGAAAAAAAATACATCGTCGGGCCTCAATTTCCAATCATTGCATGACAGGAATAAAAAAATTGCACTGAGAAAAGTAAAGTTGTGCGAGAACCTCGCGGACAAACGCAACGGTCCTAAGAAAAAAGGCTTGTCGAAACAGCATAGATTTTGCGAAGAGCTCGAGTTGCGTGCGGCTTTGGATGATTGTAGAATTTGGACGTTTGCGGTTGAGAATTTCCAAGCCTGGGCGCAACCGCTGCACACAATCGTTGCTCGATCGATGTTCCATCGCGAAGACGCTTTTGTGACGATGAAAGGTTTATCCAACGAAGATGCGGTGGAGCTTTTGTTTTTTCTTGTCGAGTGGGTAGAATTCCACGTGATAACGCTCAAGGGTGAATTCAACACGAAGAAAGATACCGCGGACAAAGAGAATGTCGACGCCAAAAACAACGAAGAGAACTCTAGATTCGACCCTGACGATGAAGTTAACTTTGACTTCGCAAAGAAGTATAAAGGTAAATTTCCGTCATTAAAACAAGCCATCGAGTGGTCGTCAGCTTTGTTGGACGTTGGGTTACCGGCGTTTGCAGGAAATGCTCGTGCAATTGAAAAGATGGAGCGTTTGAGAGACCTAGTGACGAGGCAATTCGAAACAAATGCGGTCATAGCAAATCTAAGTGGTGCTTTAGATCACGTGAGAATTGGAGCTGATATTCCAGAAGGCTTAGGCGTAACGAGCGCGACATATAGCATCGAGAAAGTGAACTGGTGAATAAATAATGTACCTAGGTAGAATACAACAACTCTCTATCTTTTTCGCATCACCTACCTCCTTCACTTTATTGCACTCGTAATATCATCGTCCTCGCATCCTTGAGAGAGTGTCGTATCGAATGGCGTCTCCTTCTGTTCTTGGCACCATCTCTCACATCTACACATATCCTTTGAAAGGTGCAAATGGACAACAGTTAACGCAAACCACTTTATCGCCATTTTCGTCAATTCCTAATGACCGCTGTTTCGCGCTTTTGCGAGCGGAAACGATTCGAGCGAACAAATGGTCGGAGAATAAATCGACGAAAGAGAACGCAGATGTCTTATTGAAAACTGGTGAAGGGAAAGATCCGCAACATCACTCGAATAAACATCTTTTCCATCAACTCATAACTGATGCGAGTTTAGGTAAGTTCGAGTGCATCCTCAACGACGAAGCGGATTTTTGTGACACACGACGACGACGACAACTGTCGATTATCGAGGCGAAGACGAAGACTGTCGTCGCGCAATGTTTAGACATAGACGACGAAAAAGAGAGATTGGTCATCGAAACGTTCTTTGCTGAATGTTTGGAAACCGCAAACGCGAAAGACGGTGTACCGAAGCTGGTATTCGCGGACGGTATCAGCTTTGCAAACGTCGGAGGAAGAGTGAAGGAGCACGTCCTACACATAATCACAAAGTCGACGGCGAGAGCGATGTACGAGAGGAACAAAATGATTAGTGGTAGTAGCAATATTGATAGCAGTCTAGACGAGTTTATGATGCGATTCCGGGCCAATCTAATTGTTGATGATACAACTTTAAGCGGAGAACCATGGAGCGAACTCGATTGGTGTGGCAAGGAAATCCGAATAGGCGAAGACGAGGTTGTGCTGAAAATAAATGAGCCAACAATCAGATGTCCGTCCACGCGAGTGGTTGCAAACAACCGCGGAGAAGTTGACGAAATTATACAACCCGATGTACAAATTAGAACTCATTTTCCTGACGTCAAGGGGTCGATCTTTGGGCGAGAGAAAATTAAGCTGAGCGAAAAAGGCAGTTATTTCGGCCTTTATGCGAGTTGTTTAAAAGGCGGGGCGATTCAAATAGGCGATGCACTCACTTTTGTTTAACGTATAAGTCATTGAAAACCATCTCATTGGTTGAATCTAAATATCTTCTATAATAAATTTGCCCACGCGATGAGAATGCGTTTCTTCTTGTGATTTCTTCTCATCTCTGGAAACGAATCGAAGTCGCTTGGAGTGAAATTGCATGAGAGAACTTCGATGGCCAACAGACACCACTGTGTATTTTTCAGCTGCTAATAACTCGTACATTTTTCTCTCGCTCGCTTCGTCCAAAGCAGATGTCGCCTCGTCCAAGAAAACAATCGAAGGCTTCGGTTTCTGGAACAATAATCGTGCAAATGCTATTCTTTGTTGTTCACCTACGCTAAGAACATCCGTCCATTCGATAGAATCGTCATCAAACGTATCTCCCATTCGTGAAGCGAGATCACCTAAACCTACGGAATTCAACAAACTTTGCAATTGCGTATTTTCTTCCACCAGCGCATCGTTTATTTTCATTCTATTCATCTTCGATACCACTGGAATTCTTCCATTCAAACCGTCTTGCTCATCCTTCTCATCTTCTTCGAGAGCACCTTTTGGAAAAGTGAGCTGACTGCGTAAACTTCCCACCGGCATAAACGGCACTTGGGGTAGAAAAAAGAACGAAGAAAATCGTGAAACGAGAATTTCCCCAGATCCATTTCTCCATATTCCCGCTAAAACGCGAAGTAAACTACTTTTTCCACAACCAGAAGGCCCAGTGATGACAACGCTTTCGTTTCGAACAATGTCAATATTCAAATTTGTCCAAAGAAGTTGTCCAAGATTCATTTCTCTCGATGGCGTGGAGACTGAGACGTTTTTAATCGACAACAAAACGTTTGGCATATCGTTATTATCATCGAGTACTTTCCTTGCTATAAGGTTATGCTTTTCTTCATTCTTTTCTTCCTCGTCTCGTCCTTGCCGTTCTAATAAGATTAAAAAATGTTCGATCCGTTCAGATTCTGCAGCTAGGCCACTGAGTTGATCCAGTCGGTTCACGATGATATTCAAAGCGTTTTGAATCGTTCGGAATGCGTACGAACTCTGCGTAACTACACCGAATTCAACTTCACCTTTGAAGTACAGTGGGGCTATGATCAAGTAAGGAAGACAAAATGTCGCAAACTCGTACGCGTTCGTAAACAAATCCAAATGCCTGTTCCAAACAATTTTTTCCTTTTGAACTTGAATTACTTGTTGAAGCGTTCTTAGAAGAGTTTTCAATTCTCTCTTTGCTCCTCTATATAAAGCGATGGACTCGGCGTGTTCCCTCAATCTGACAAGGAAAAAACGCATGTTTGCTTCTTTCTTCAAGCTTTCGAAGTGTAAATGCATCAATTTACCTCCAAAGACTGCCGTCGTAACGTACGTTCCAATCATAGAATATGCAAAGCAAAAAACTAAAAGTTTCGGTGAAATCTGATACAAAACAGCAAAGAAGGCACTCATGCTAAAGATTTTATGCACGATTGCCAGCATCAACGTTGTACTTGAATGCACAAAACCGCGAACATCTTCTCCGATTCTTTGATCTGGATTGTCTAAAGAAGCAGTTTCAGCCTCTTTTTGAACTTCGCTCGAACCTTCGTTCGCCATTACCGCGCTGTTCTTGAATTTCAACGAGTAATAGTTGTCGTTTTCGCAATACATCGTCATCATCTTCTCCGTCATATACTTACGCCAATGCAAAGCGCTCAAGGACTGAACGTAATCGTACAATGCAAACAAAGGAGCCGCGATCACCACAACAAAAATGTACCTCTTAATAGCGTCATAAAATCCGTCTTGGTCTTTATTCGATAGCGCTGTACTCATATCTCTTTGAGCATACGAAAACACGACAGAGAGGCCAGTAGTCAATGCGCATGCCAGGATGCACGTCAAAGCCAATAATCGGGCCATATTTTTCCTCGTAGAATGTTTGCCGTAATACAGTTTCGCTATGCGAAATGCGCGTGAAATTGTCGGCTTCAAGCTCTTGCTATTGCTATTGTTATTGTTGAATGTTGAAGAGGCACTCATATTCGTTGTCTGTGTCTTCTTCTTGTGAGAATCTTCGTCTTTTGAGACTGTAAACGCGCGTCGAATTGGTGCGTACTCTCTTTCTCTCTTCCTCTACTTATTACTACTCTTCCTAGTGAACCACCCTCTGCTGGTCTTATTCTTCTTCTTCTTTTTATGTTCCTCTAAAAACGTCTGGTACTCTTTCCCTTTCATCAACTCTTGGCCTTTTTCGTATTTCGCATCCAGAGATGTTTTTGTCTGTTGAAGATACAGATAGTACGCTCCGAAGCCAGCAATCGTCCAACTTATTAAAGCTTCTTTGGAGAAGAACGCTCTTTGGAGTGTGGACATATATATTTGATATGTACGTGTGTGCGCTCGCGTAGTGTGTGTGTGTGTGTGTGTGTGTGTGTGTGTGTGTGTTGTGTCTTTGCGTGTGGTTAAATGTGGTGTACCAACTGGTGAGAGAAAAAAACACCTAAAAATTGAAAAAGCAAGCCGCAGAAAAAAATGGGGAGTCGACGGTTGTCGCTGCTGCAGAACAGATCGAGACGATGGAGCAATCCACTTCTTGTTTTTCTCGGAGGTGGTGGTGAGACTGTTCGTACCGACGCCGCTGTTGCGACGACTTTATCGTCATGCGGCGTTACTAATCCAATGCAACATCGTCCACATCAACATCGAGGAAGTGGCAGACACTTTGCGAGTTCTGCTGTTAAAGTATCGGAGGAACGACGGCGCGCTAGAAATATAGGCATCAGTGCGTTCTTTTATTTGTGTTGTTGTGCTCTTCTTTTTCTATCTCTTTCTGATTGGTCGATCGATCGATCGATCGATCGATCGACCGACCGATTTCATTTTTTAAGAAAGAGAGTAAGCCGGCGGCCGTCGCAAATGATACGCCGATGCTTCGACTTCTGTCCTACGCGTTCTCTCTTCTCCGCTCGCTCGCGCTCTGGCAAAATTTTATCTCCTCTTGCACGCGCACCTCGCGTTCAATCTAACTTTCATTATTCGTTTTAACGAAACAGGCGCGCACATTGACTCCGGGAAAACAACTTTAACCGAGCGGATTTTGTTTTACACCGGACGGATAAACGAAATACATGAAGTGCGAGGAAAAGACGGCGTTGGGGCGAAAATGGATTCCATGGAATTGGAAAGAGAGAAAGGCATTACGATCCAATCCGCGGCAACTTATACGAAATGGAAGGATTCATCGATCAACATTATCGATACGCCAGGTCACGTTGATTTTACTATCGAAGTTGAACGCGCATTGAGAGTATTGGATGGAGCAGTGTTGGTTTTGTGTTCAGTTGGTGGTGTGCAGTCGCAAAGTATTACTGTAGATAGACAAATGCGTAGGTATAACGTTCCAAGATTGTGTTTTATTAACAAATGTGATCGAGTTGGCGCGGATCCGTGGAAAGTGTTGAAACAGATTAAGGACAAGTTGCGATTGAACTGCGCTGCCGTGCAAATCCCAATTGGTTTGGAAGAGAAGCACGACGGGGTCGTTGACTTAGTCAACATGAAAGCGGTTACGTTTCATGGTCAGCACGGAAACGAAATTAAAGTGAGCGATGAAATACCGAGCGAACTACAAGATCTAGCGAATGAAAAACGGAAGGAGTTGATTGAAACTGTCTCAGGCGTAGATGATGATTTAGCAGAAATTTTTCTCATGGAAGAAGAACCAACGGTTGAGCAGTTAAAAGAGGCAATTCGACGGAGCGTGGTTTCGAACCAGTTTTCCCCAGTTTTCATGGGCTCAGCGTATAAGAATAGAGGTGTTCAGCTTTTGTTAGATGGCGTGGTGGATTATCTCCCGGCGCCACACGAGGTAGAAAACGTTGCTTTGGATTTGACTAAAGACGAAGAGCCTGTGAAAACAGTTTCAGACCCAAAAGCTCCATTAGTTGGTTTAGCATTTAAGTTGGAAGAAGGTAGATTTGGTCAGCTCACTTATTTACGTGTGTATCAAGGGACGATTACAAAAGGGATGACTATTGTCAACAGTCGAACGGGAAAAAAACTGAAGGTGCCTCGATTAGTGCGCATGCACTCGGACGAAATGGAAGACGTGCAGAAGTCTGAATCCGGAGAGATTGTCGCTCTCTTTGGTGTTGATTGTCGATCTGGAGATACATTTACGGATGGGACCATTAATTACGCTATGACCTCCATGCGAGTGCCAGAACCTGTCATGTCCTACGCGGTGGCACTGAAATCAAGAACAGATTCGTCAAACTTCTCGAAAGCTTTGTCTCGTTTTCAACGCGAAGACCCGACGTTCAAAGTGCATCAGGATGAAGAAAGCGCACAGACTATTATATCTGGTATGGGAGAGTTGCATCTGGATATTTATGTCGAAAGAATGAAAAGAGAATATAAAGTCGATGTCGAGGTTGGGAATCCGAGAGTAAATTACCGAGAAGCAATTACCGAAAAAGCAGAGTTTGATTATTTACACAAGAAGCAATCTGGGGGTTCCGGTCAGTATGGTAGAGTTGTCGGATACATCGAACCGCTTGCGCCAAATGAAGACGGGACGAGATCAACGGATGTTATTTTTGAAAACGGCATTGTAGGTAACGCCATTGCACCAGGATACATCGTAGGGGTCGAAAAGGGTTTCAAAGAAGCCGCCAATGGCGGTGGTTTAATCGGGTATCCCGTTCAAGGTTTGAGAATTGTCCTCACTGACGGTGCTTCGCATGCCGTTGATAGTTCAGAGTTGGCGTTTAAAATTGCCGCTTTAAACGCTTTCAAGATCGCGTTTAAAAGCGCGGGACCAAAAATATTAGAACCAATAATGAAAGTAGATGTGACAGTACCAAACGAGTTCCAAGGTACGGTCATCGGTAACGTCAATCAAAGAAAAGGCACAATTTTAGATTCAGTCAGCGAGAACGACGACGTCCGTGTTACGGCATTGTTACCTTTGAGTAAGATGTTTGGCTACTCGACCGAGTTACGATCGATGACGCAAGGTAAGGGAGAATTTACGATGGAGTATTCCTCGCACTCGGCTGTCGATGCCGGGACGCAACAAGAGTTGATGACGCAACATAGCAAAAGTTCATAAATAAGTAAATAATTGTCTAACAATGTCAGTACTGGTACAAACGATACTGATCGACGCGTGCTAGCTAAAACATTAAGTCATTATTCTCACCACTTCCGTTCCCAATAATCTCAAAATGATACTCAAGCAAATATGAAATCTCTTCAATTCTAGGGACTATAAAGTGCGGAACTTGTTCGCCTTCTAATTTGGCTATATCGTAACTTCTATTTGTATCCTCAACTTCAATTAAAACCGTTACACATCCGGCTCGATTTCCTGCGACTACATCATCTTTCGGCGAATCACCTACCATCATGACCTCTGACGGGTCGACGCCCCACTCTTTACATATGTGCAAAAGCGAATCTGGTGCCGGTTTGTACGGCGTAAATTCTCGCGAACACACCGGGTGAAATGCTTTCATTAAAGTATCTGTCTCTCCATCTTTCCATGCCACGTTATGAAAATGGTCCACCGACGTCTTCACATTTCGCGTGACCAAACCTCTCGGGACGTTCAGGTCGTCAAGTAACTTTGCTAACTTCACCGCTCCAGGCATTGCTTTCATAGTTTTTAGCGCTTCTCCTTCCATCTCGGCGATAATCTGGTAAGATTTCTTCCTTCGCTCTTCGTCAAACCCGTCCACTTCTTTTAGTATATTGTTCGTTTTACACCCGAGGCGACGCATCATCTCGTTAAAATCTAGATTCGGAACTGTTAACGTCCCGTCCATATCGAAAATCAAACCTCGGATTTTCCTTTTTCCATTTGTTGTCGGCGGTGTCGCGGCTGTTCTCGTCGAAGTTGTCGTCGTCATCACTCGACGCATATGGTTTTTATAGCTAAATCGAGAAATAGCGTTCGCTTTGTTCACGCAGTGGTGGAGAAACATACAAGGCGGATTTATTTTGTCGCGTCGACGTGTTCACTTTTGCAAAGTCCATAAATTCGAGGTTGCGCGGCGGGATGATTCATCATTCACAGTATGTTTTCTTAATATTATAAAGAAAAAGATTAGGTGATGGTTTTGAATTAGTAATTGAGTTTCTCTCTTTCTCCTCTCTTTCTTTCTCTCTTCACTTCCATATGATATCAAATATCCGTGCACTTTTTGTTTTTGAACTTGATGCTTTCGTCATAACCAGCAATATATTTATTCAGAATCATCGTCGTCCGAATCGTCGTCGTCGTCGTCGTCAGATTCTTCGTCCAAGAACTCAATGAAACTTGTCGCTTGCTTGCGAACAGCCTTGGCAGTTTTCTCGTCGACACCAAACTTCTTGGCTGAGCGAAGTTCCTCAAACCACTCACGGATGTACTTCTCTTCACACAAATCGAGCTCGTATAAAGCATTCAAAACAGCAGCAAAGATCTTGTAAGCGTCTGTATTAGTGTCCGTGGCGTATAATTCCAACGCGTTCAACAAACCTCTTTGTTTCTTCTCGTCGTCGCTGACGAACTTGGAGATGAACGCTTTCTTCTTCTTGAGTTGCACCGGTACTGGTTTCTCATCGTCCAAAATCGCTTCGATCAAAAAGTATACCTTCAGTTCGTCCGAACCGACGCCCAATTTGTTGTTCAGAAACTCCAAAGTTTGATCAACGTCGTTCACTTTCGCCGCGTACGCGCGAAGTTTCGTAATTCGTTCGTCTTCTTCTTCAGATTCGGATTCTGAGTCCTCCTCTTCCTCTTCCTCTTCTTTCGTTTCTGTCAGTGATAATTGCGTCTTCAATTCCTTCGACACCGTAACCATACCAGCAGCGTTACCTGTGAGGTGTTCTTCCGCTCTCGCTTTTGCAGCAGCTGCGGAGGTATCTGTAGCCCACTCGACGTCGTCGTCATCGTCATCTTCCTTGGACTTTTTCTTTTTCTTTTTCTTCTCCTTGTCCGAAGATTCGTTTTGACTGTTTTGTTCAGCAAGTTTCTTCAACCTCTTCTCCTCTTTCTTCTTTCTTTTCTCCTCTGCCGCATCCAGCTCTGCACCTTCATTCTCGCGCTCTTGTTCTGCACGTCTCATCTGCTTATCTTTCTTCTCCTTCGATTTGTCTTTTGGAGGGGGATTTTTGACAATGTAGTTACACAATTTATGTCTCGGATCGCATTCAGACACGTGCCCACACGCTTTGCACTTCATCGTAATCACCTCCGTTTTCTTATTGATAGAAAACACAGTCTCTGGATTTCCACACGAGAAGCACTGCACGAACTTCTTGATGAACATTTCCAAATGTTCTGCAAGTACTTTCGCGTCGTGCGCGCCATTTACAATACATTTCCCTTCCTTCTCTTCGTACTTTGTTAGTGCTCCTAACTCAAAGCCGAACCATTTCAAAACGTACGTCGGTGGCCTCGCCAACGCTTTCGCAACGTCCACCAAGTTAACGACGTTCGTTTTAATCCCGTTCCCACGCCCTTCGATTTTTGACTGGACCGCAGGCATCTTGTACCGATAAAACTGGTCCGATGCGTTCGACGCACCAATATTGACGAGCGCCATTTTGTGCTTTATATATTAACAGTAAAAGTTGTTCACAGATGATGATAATGTAAACTTCCTTCCTTCGCAGGTAAATTGCCCCTCAATTCTGCTTTGCCTTTTTCCTCTCTTCGCGGTCTCTCGAAGTCTGAGCGGTCTTATCATTCAAAATTCGACGATAGACGACCCTTTTTTCTTACTCTGAGAGAATCGCAAAAGGAAATTTTCCAGCGAAGACGACTGTGAAAGACTTGTCTTTTTCTTCCTCTGACGATGATGACGACAGTTCTTCTCTTGCGGCATGCACTTTTTCTCTTCTCGTATACGCAGAAAGAAAGATAAAAGCGCGCGCATATATTCAACACAAACGGACGTTCGTGCGTGCAAATATATGATGAAGACTTTAAGATTTTGTCCGTCTTCTCCGATCTTCTTCTCCTTCTTTTTTGGGTCTTGTGCGATGAACCCTGAAATCCAACCTCTCTGATTTTTTGGATTTTTCTTTTTGTTCTCGGCTTTTCAAAAAGACGAAGAAGGTTGTTATTAATTACGAGTGATACGAATAAATTAATCCTCTCTCATCGCGCATAGCATCGCGAGAGCGTCTGTCGTCGTCGTTTTGACGTTGGAGAGTGGTTTGGGGATACTTTCTCGCTTTGATCTGCCGTCCGCGCGACCATCCATCGCGAGTTCCTCGAGAAAGAGAACGCGAGACAATTTATAAAGAACAATGAGCGCGTCGTCGTCTATGAAAGACAACAGAAAACCATCATCATCATCATCATCATCATCATCATCATCGACTGCGCCTACTTCTACTCCTCGCTCGCGCTCCCCGTTTGGCGGTCGATTTACGCTGAACAAAACGACGAGAACGAATGCAGCAGTAAAAGCAGGACCAGCAAACAAAGGAATGCGTGCGCCGTCTTTGCATCCGTTAAAGACATGTTTGCACAAATCGTTCCTGTCGCAGGACGTGTCCTCGTCCACGACTATTGAAGGAACGGTTCGTCAACACCCATCGCAAACGTCCACACCGTTTTCTTTTCAAATGCCCTCGGGATTAGCACGATCGCAACAAGTGCACATGCTGCAACGATTTTTGAATCTCCCGGCGTTACCATCGTACATCAAAAATGAAGGCGGGTTCGTATTGGATCGAGTGGTCACACAATTTGGCGGGAACGAGTGGTGGTCGACTGCAACGCTGCGCATTCGCGCGCAAAGGATGTGGAACACAAGAGAAACGGTAGACGGGAAGCCGCATCGAGCGATGATGTTGCCAAGTATGTATGGGTTGGGTGCCAAAGTTCGCGTTGGAGTATTTGAAAAGACGACGTTGAAAGGGGTGATGGAGATGAAGTCTTTGACGAGGTTGGTGAGGAAATTTATTTTACCAGCAAGCGCGGATGAGAACATTTTGTCTAGTAAAATGGATCGTAAAAATAACGCAGCTAACGTGAACAATAATTCAGACTTGTCGAAGATTTACTCCATCTTAGATGGAAGCATGGAGAGAAGAACGGAGGAGGAAAGAGATGCGGAGCGAGCGAATAGAGCGCCGACGAGCTGTAGGATTACGTTAACAAGTAAAATTTTACCCGGGCACACGATGAGTTGCGACTTGAGTTCCGGAGAGATGTACCAAGTCGATGATGGTTACGTCGATGGACCAACGGTAGCGCAAGCCTCGATCAGTTCTCGTGGACGTCGACAGGTGCATTATAAAGCGGGTGTGAGCCAGATTTTAGATAAGCATTTACCAGAGTTTGAAGCAAAGGTGGTCAAAAGCAAAGGAGCTGGGACTACTTTGTCTTCTTCGTCTCATGCTAAGAAATTTCAAAAGCCGCCTAGACGAGAAGCGCGGGCGGGAGTTTCCGTAGAACAGCAAGTCATGGTTTGGAAAGGAAGGCGTCGGAGAAAGAAAAAATTGAGCAGTAGCACGGTGAAAACATCAGCGAGTAGTTATTCTGCGCTGCCACAAATGCCAAATTTGACGTTTGGATTTATAGGTGGCGTCATTGGACGATGGAATTTGGATGGGAAACGTATCACCGCAAGATCATCGCGAGACGGATCCTTAAAGGTGCGAAGGCGCATGAAAAAGAAGCAGGACAGAGACGATACGTCTATGAATAGTAGAACCATGGATGACTCCATATTATCGAATGAAGATGACGATGAAGAAGAAGATGATGACTATTATTATAACGATCGAACCTTAGATGTGTCGACGAATTCCGCACTCGATAACACTAACGCCGAATCTTCCCTTCTGCCGCTGAAATGCGAGTTGCATAACTTTCTTAGCGCATCGATGCACTTTCAAATCGGTTCGTTTTCAAGAGCCATCTTAGATTTAACGAGTATAGACGTACGAGTTGATATGGGAGCACGTCAAGAGCAACCAAGTGCTTTGAACTTGCGAGACTCAAATTTTGGGTACATGATTCCTGAGAATTTTGATAAAAAAATTTCAAATGTAAACGCTCATGACAACGTTGGAAAGAAAATAGCGAATAAAGCGCAAAAGTTCTTAACCATGGATGGTCTTTTAGTTCCTGATCCATCGTCTGTGACGGTGTCTTTGTGTCAACAGATTTTGGGACCGATTACTTTTAAAGGGGAAATCCGTGCGTCTGGGGGAGATACGCTGAATGCGTTGCGTGTAGGTGCCAAGAAATTGACGGAACGGAAGTCTTTGCAAGAATGCAGAGATGAAGCGAGCAAAGAATTAAAAAATCCAGAGATTATCTATGGCGTGGACTGTCCTTTGCCTCCGGCGTTAGGCACGGCGCGATTAGTTGGTTGGTACAACGTAAATAGGCAGGAAGCCTTTGTGGAATGTAGACTTTTCGATATGTAAAAAGCATACTAAGATTCAACAAAAAAGACGATAAGTACATGTAAGTTGGTACCACAATACTTGTTCTTCTATTATACTATCTATGCATACATCAACAGGCGTTCTCGCTCGCACTCGATGCTGACTGACACTTGTACGCATGCCTACGACTTTGGCATGATCTTGGCTAATTCTCTCGCCAACACTTCCATACCTGTCCCATCCACCGCCGAAGTGGCCAATATTTTCACCGGCTTACTTCCTACTTTTTCTTCATCCATACTTTCTACGCTTTCAATGAGTTCAGGAATGCGCAATTTTGCCCATTCCACGTCGCATTTGTTCAAACACAAAACGTGTGGTCGTATGACATACTCTGGATTATACAAACGAAGTTCCTCTCGTACGGTGGCATAGTCCCCAGCAGGATCTTGTGAACTCGCATCAACGACGCATACCATCGCGTTCGTTCTTCTCAAGTGCCTGAGAAATGCGCGTCCTAATCCTTTTCCTTTGTGCGCGCCGGCTATTAAACCAGGCAAATCAGCAATCGTCGGCGTTTGACTTTTAATTTTTGTATCGCTCGATTCTAATAGCAACTCTCCGTTATCTGCCATTTTTAAAAATTTTTCAACCTCGTCCTGTTCGTCCTTCCGCGTGTTTACGACACCAAGATTTGGCATCAACGTTGTGAATGGATAATTAGCAATCTCTGGCGATGCTTTCGTAATAGCTTTTAAGATTGACGATTTTCCTGCATTTGGAAGACCTACCAGTCCTATATCTGCAACCACTCGCATCAACAACTCGATTTGCACAGTCTCCCCATCTTCGCCTTTCGTCGCCTCCCAAGCCTTCGATTCGACTTCAACGGTCGATATTTCGAAATCATCTACGTATCCTTCTCTCTTTTTTCTACCTCTCAATCCCATGCTTTCGCTTCCTGCAACCTTTTCCGCTCGTCTTGCTGCTAAACCTCCATTGCCACCTCTCGCTACCAAGACTTGCTCTCCCGGTCGCGTCAAATCCGCAATCAATTCCCCACTCCGTTTCTTCCGTATCACGGTTCCTGGTGGTACTTTTATACACAGAGGTTCCATTTCTGGCGCCACTCTGTGTCGCTCTCTCCCCGGTTTCGCGTATTCTGCTGCTCCGCCATGGTACCCGCGTTTCGCTCGCCACTCTTTCCGTTCATGCAAGTGCAACAACGAATCTGTAAATCGATCACACACGATGTATACGGACCCCCCGATTCCACCATCCGCAGGTTCTGCCGATGGAAGTTCTATAAATTTTGCCTGTTGCGTACCGCGTTTGAATTTTGAATTTTTTACCACTTTTGGTTTCGCCTTCTTGAACGTTTCGCCGTCACCTCCTTTGCCTCCAGAGACGAGAATTATTGCTTCGTCGAAATACAAATGCGGTTGCTCTTTGCTCGGAGAACTGTTATCCGCATCAGTTCCTCCTCTCCCCTTCGAGGACGACGAAAATTTTACACCTCCTCCTGCACCTCCTTTCTGTTGTTGTTTTCCCTTTCGCGGTGAAGAGGAGGAGGAGGAGGAGGAAAACGATGACGAAGCTTTTCTGCTCGCATTCGCCTTTGGACTCGAGGCGCGATTCTTTTTGCCACGACAATTTTGCCGACGAGAAATACTATTGCTAGCATTACTATCACCCAGATACAAGGAGGAGAAGGAGCGAGGTGAAGACAGCGATGACGATGCGTTCGATGCCACGAGCCAGGGCGGTGCGAACGCCATCTTCTCTCTCTCTCTCTTTCTTTCTTTCTTTCTTCGCGTCAATTGTTTATTAGGTATTGAAAACAACAACAAGGACGGCGCTTTTTCACGAAGAGAAAAAAAAAATTGAAAGGGAGAGAAAAGGGCAAAAAGGGAGAGAGAGAGAGAGAGTGAAAGAAAGAAAAAAGAGGGCGTGGAAACGAGAGAGAGAATTTTGTGTAAAGCAGAGGAGTGTTGAGTGACGGCGGCGTTTTTACTCTCCGCTCTCTCTTGCTATTCTTTCGTGAAGAATATGCGAGACGAAGACTCTACCATCCTCGCGCATATTCTTAACGAAAAAAAAGGGAGATGAATGATGCGAAGGAGGAGTAACAACGGAGGGGCGGGTGGATGCGCACGCTCTTCCGATAAAATGGTTGTATCCTTCTCTCCCCCACTCTCGTCGTTCTCCCTTCCGGTGACCGGAAAAGAGAAAGAAGAGAAAATGGGGGAGTCAGAGGCAGGTACGGTTCCATGTTTAACAAGGTATGGTGAAGGGGCCAACCGTCGAGACGCCATTATACGAACAACCCGTCAAGATATGTTCTTTAAGGCGATTTAACCAATTCATCATAAAGATAAAACGCTGTTTTATCGGAAGGGTCCTGCGCATCCCTGCGCAGTGGCGTAATTTTCGCTTTTCAATTTTTTTTACTTTTCCTCTATTTTGTGATATTCGAGATGAGAGAGACAAATACAAGAGGGTGTGAGAGTGGGTGTACGTACGGTACCTATATGAAATCTCCAACTATTAAAGAATGCTCCACTGTTATATATCACTGTATCCTATCTTTCATCACTTCATCTACGATACCGTCGCCAGGGATTGTCGCTAACTCTTCTAAGATGGCATCTTTTGTCGGCACTCCGTGCAAAGAAGAGGAAGCAAACTCAAAGCCGTCGTTTTGCAGTAACTTCACCACGTCGCGATGGACGCGCAGTGTTTCTGGTTTTACCGCAACCGCAACGAAGGAGCCACCATACTTGTCGTGAAAGAATAAAGCGGTGCTGCCACACCGTTTCTCTGAGTCGTCTAAAAAGGCTTTGATTGGATCGAAACCAACCAACAACGCTTCGCGAGCTTTTTCTGGACCGAGGTGTACGAGACGCTTTGGAAGTTTCGTCAGCGATAACACTTTCCGACGCTTTTTCTTCTCGTGAAGAAAATAATCCTCGTCGACATTGTCTTCCTCTTCTTCTTCCTCATCTGCAGCGGTGGATAGATTTGTTTTGAATGCGCGTTTCAAGGATTTTTTCATCTTAGCTTGCGTAAACAAAGCTTCGTCTGGAAACGGCAAGACGGATTTACGAAAGAGAAGTACGCCGTCAAATGCACTCATGTTCGGCTGGAACAGTTTTTTCCATATGATTTCTTCCTTTTCTTCTCCTATATTTTTTATTTTGGATGATAGGCTTCCTCCATCTTCGAGATACACTTGCAGAGTTTTGAGAGCCTTTGCAGCAATACTTTGTAATCTTTTTAAAGTGACTCCAGAGGGAATGTTTTCGCAGTCTAAATTTCTATCACGCGTCCAAAACGTGCCAGTCAGATCGTATGGCGTAAGAAGAACCATCGAAGGCGGTACATTTAATTTTCTCTTCTCTGATTTCTTTTTTGTCCTTCCATTCTCTTTATTATCATCATTGCTGTCGTCCTCCTCCTCCTCCTCCTCCTCCTCTTCTTCTTCTTCCTTCATAACCGAGGGCAAGAGTGAATCTTCCGCTCTTTTGATAGCATCTCTGGAAACGGCGCAGTCTTTACCGTTTTGTCCTCCTGCACTTTCAGGATCAAGGACAAGAGGTAATATACCAAAAGGATGCGTGCAAAGGAGCTCTAGGAATCGTGCAAAAGCAACTTCTCTCGAATTTGGTGGACTCAATCCACCCGGGTGACAAAACACTTTTGCGACCATCAACTCAATAATTTCATCCAAAAAATGCGGAGAGAACATCTGGGAAGCTATCCATCGCTTTGCAATTTGTACTGCAATTGCAAACGTCGGAAATCTCGATGAAATAGATGCAAGCAACATCGCGTGTTTCGATACGATCGTTTGCTCTGCCTCAATTTCTCGAATTAAAGGACCGCCATTTGAGGCGTTCAAAAATAATCGAAACGCGTAACCTTCATGTAATATGTCGACAGTTCCATCGTTCGAAACAATGTTTGGAGTTCCGAACGATTGTTTCAGTTTCTCTGCGATTTCAATTGCCATCAACTGCTTTGTTTTTACGATTTCCTCTTTCTCTTCGGGCCAACGACCCGAACCTTCTAATTGTACTAAAACGTTCAACGTTCTTGGACATGCTGATATGACTTCATCGTCTCTTCCTAGACTAGCACCAATCCCAAACATTAACGGATGTTGCTTTGGGGGAAACGGATCGCATCCACGAAATGCCGCTGAAATTGGTTGAACATTATACACTTTTAGTGGTACGTCTTTCATTTCTTTCATGCGTCTCGCCAACCGATCTAAAGTTTGCAAAAGATGTTTCGAGTGCTCTGCAACAGCCATGAAAGAGCCATTCGAAGAGGATAACAAATCGTCAAACACTTTTGATGTCCATGTGATTGAATCGATATTTTTGACATTTTTCTTCAGCGCATATTCCGCTGCAACGGCTGGAATATGATGCCTTCTTGATGCGGGCACAAAGCTCCACACAACTGCTTCACAAATTCGCGCATCTTTGAAACGGCGAAGCTCTGATTTTTCGCCCCAAAAAGCTCGAAACACCTTTGCTTCAGCCTCGTTATCTGATGGTGGTCCAACATCAATTACTTTCAAACCATTCTTGGGATTTAATTTTATCCCGATCCATATCTTTTTCGAATTGCATGCGCTTCTTCCAACACTCGCGCACCTCACGGCGTCTGCGCGATCGTTCATAGCGATTTTCATAACAGAAGAGATCTCCTCTTCTGCGATGCGAGTCTCGGACGAAATATCTTTTACATCTTTCCGAGACGATGACGGCGATATTTCGACTTGCATGTGAACATCATACCGAACCGCCCTCGGTAAATCGGTTAAGAATACTTCCACAAATGCATTTCTTCCAGCTTGTTCTAAAACTTCGCTTGATTTTACAGCCTCTTGCACCAATTCTTCAACCGCACCTTGAGATAGTCGCGAGGCCAAGTTCAGGGACCCGCACGGACTCAAGAAGACCACGTTAAAGGCTCTGAGCCAACTTCCTTTCGTCTCCTCATCCAATCCCGGGTTACAGAATACACCGCCGGTAAAATAATTCGGATTGTTACCACTTTCTAATTCGCCAATAATTTTGCTGCTACTACTTGTTTTACTTGTTATACCGCTACTGTTTTTCTTCGCTATTGCTAGACTAACAAAAAACCCTTGGACGAGTTGATTCGCGTCCATTGCTGGCGAAAGCGCATCACTCGTTTCAACCATGTGTGCTAAGAGGCACGAAAGGAAAAAACCGGTGATACCATCGTTGGAGTAATCAAACAGACGTCGTCTGGACGCCCACGCTTTGATTAAAATTGAAGCCGCGCCTAGAAATTTTACCTCTTTGTAAATATTTTGCACCCACTCGTTGATACTTTGCATAGCCGCGTCCTCCGCAATGGATTGCGAGTACCGAGGCGACTCAAAACGGCCTTCAGTTTTCTTCAAATTTGATTTTGTTGGACCGAGTCTCTGTTTTGGGAACAAATTGGCGGCGCAACATGGCAACACTCGAATTTTTAAATCTCTTTCGTGATCCTTGATGGTTATAATCAAGCACGGCTTTCTGTTGTCGTTTTGATAAAAAGTCAGATCGCACTTCTTCACTGGTGTCGTCTTTTTATTTGTATTCATTAATTGTTTTTGTGTGTGCTTTAAATATGACATTCGTTTCAAATGGTACCGATGATCCAAATAGTCTTTCTCATTGAAACACGAAGAGGGCATTTCGATGGCTACATCAATTGCTGGCGTTGTACCATCCTCACCGTCCTTGACTTCCCTATTATTCGTGCTAAAGCTCAACGCCCCTCCGTAAGAATGACTTCCAACTACTTTAATAGAGCTCGGAGGTTTAAATGTCATCGTTTTTGCATTCATATTTGTGTGCGAAAACAAATATTTTGCGGACACATTGATATCATCCACATTCTCCTCGCCTGCGGCCGGCGGCGACGTCAATTTCAGTTTCAGTTCTTTCTCTTCTAAACCTGTGCGATATGTAAGATATGTTGTGTTTGGTTAATGAAGAATTGGACTAGGACTCTTTTACGATATGAAATGTAAGAGTAAGAAAGAATATGTGAACATGTGGTGAATGAGGAGAGTCTCAGTTATATGCTTGTCATTTTGAACATCACGGGGATGGTCAGCTCTCAAAGATTAAATTCATGTATCGTCACCGACTTCCTTCTTCATTCATATTCATATTCACTCATTCCTTCATTCTTTATCTCACGAGACGGGATGAAACAATATGAGTACATACCTTTAAGCAAAGATGTCAATTGAGCGACGGCGCTTTTTCCCAAAGCCGTGTGTTGACATCGCGTGTCTTCCAAAGTCGCTTTCAAAAGCGCATCGTCCAAACTACCGCTACCATTGCTGCTGGTCGGAGTAGTAGCACCACGCATTGTTGTTGTTGTTGTTGTTGTTGTTGTTGTTGTTGTCGTTGATGATGATGATGATATTGTGTGTTTATAAATTCATTTTTATTTGTCTGTTCGACTGTTTAAGCCGCCACTTGCAAAAAATGGAGAGTTTTTTAGAAGAAGGTACATACGTACTACGTCGTCGTAAAATTAAGGAAGAAACATTCTGCATAGTACGGCATACTTTTCTGTACCACACAAACGTACACACACGCGCACACACACATATATGTATACATATATATGAACGTCTTGACGCAAATAAAAAACCAACAAGACGCCTCTCTTAGAGAGGTCGAGTTAGGTCTCCCGGAATCTGCCAGTTGGCACGCGAAATACAAACACTCAGCGTACATTTTCGTCGGTGGGTTACACTCGGATTTAACCGAAGGCGACGTGTTGGCTATTTTGTCGCAGTACGGAGAAATCGTGGATGTGTTCATCCCTAGGGACGAAAGGACCGGGAAATCCAAAGGTTTTGCGTTCGTGTGTTACTTAGATCAGCGATCGACGATATTAGCGGTGGATAATTTAAACGGAAGTAAAGTTTTAGGAAGAATTTTACGCGTGGACCACTGCGAAGACTATCGGTTGCGAGAAGAGTTTAACAGGAAGATTTTAAAATGGAAGTGCTCTTTGTGCGGAGGAGATAACTTTGAAGGAAGAGAGAGATGTTTTAAGTGCGGTGGGAACGCCCCTAAGGAAGCGTACGTGGATGCAAAGAGAAGTGAACAAAAGGAAGAGGAAGCCTCTTCTTCGTCCTCTTCCGAACAAGAGGTGGACGAAAACAGGAAACAACCGGAGCGACGTGAAGAGGAGGAGGAGAAAGACGAGCAGACGCTCATGAATGAATTGAAAAAACGAAAAGAGATGGCGGAGAAGCGCGCGAAGGCTATCGCGGAGGGAAAACCGTTTCCTCAATATGAAGAGGAAAGAAAAGAGGATGGAAGATCAAAGAAGAGAGTGAAGAAAGAGAAGAAAGAGAAGAAAAAAAATTCGAGGAAGAAAGAAAAGAAGAAGAAGAAAAAGGCCTCATCGTCGTTGTCGTCGTTGTCGTCGCTGTCGTCGTCGTCGTCGCTGTCGTCGCTGTCGTAGTGTTTGTTCCTATATAGCAGTAATAATTGTAGAAGTAATAGTATTAGGAGGAGTATAGTCTCGTGCGTGGTTCTAGTAGATGTGTAAAAACAACGAGAGTATGAAGAGGCGCGGAGAACGACCGAAAAAAAAGGACCACGTCTCCATCTTTGGACATTGGACGTTGGAAGGGAAAAACTCAAAAATAAGTCGCCTGTGCTGCCACGGGAAGAGATTTGTGTGGAAAAAAAAAGGGAAATCGGCATTCGTAAATAACCTGCGTACACACGCGCCAATAGAATTACATAGTGAAAGTTGAAAAACGTCAAATTACTTAAATAAAATTCAAGCAGTTCACTGCAGACTTGTTGAAACCTTTCGAAACATCAACGATCGTGACACCATCACCAGGTATTACCTTGATTCGTTCGCTCACGCCTTTTGAAATGTTCAAACAGCCGGAAAGTATTTGTCGACATGCATGTTCATCTCTCGCAACGATGAGAACATTTCCAGTACTTTCCAATGCGTCGGCTTGAACACTTTCATTTGAGGCATCCGTTTCAAATTTTACACACTCTACAGGGTTATTCTGTTTGAACATCGCCGAAAGACCTTTCGTGAGAACGCACTCTGAATTGAAATTACTGCTAACGGAGCACACGGAGAGGATTCTCGTAAATGGAACGTCTGCCAAGAGCGTGTGAATCGCATTGACTTCACTCATGGCTTCGTTCATTTCGTCGCCATTTTTCGACGCGACTAAAATGACGTACCGTTTACCGTCCACATTGCTCTTAATCGGAGGGTTCCCTCCACCTGTTTGATTCAATTTGACGAGTTTCAACTCGTTGTATTTTGCTGATAAAGTTGTGAGTTCAATTTTAGTAACGCCGCAATTATTCTGTAAAATCCTTCTAAAATATTCTGGTCCAACTCCCAATGCGTTTCCTACCAAACTTTGATTCACCGCATTGTGTGCAACGACGAGTAAACTGTTGATCGACTTTGTTTCGTCCAACACTAACGGGAATATGTATTCTTTCCAACATTTATCTCCTCTCTCCCATAATTCGACGACTGGAAAGTGTCCGCTCACTTCAAACTTCTCTGGCGCCGTCTTCCACTGTGCGTATGCGTTCGTAAACTCCCTCTTCTCGATCGTTTCTTTATCGTTCTTATCTAACCCTTGAAACGCGTATAAATCAATCTCCCGTAAATCGTGGATAGTATTCATTTTATCTTTGCTTCTTTCTTCGCCCCATATAACTTCAGCCGTCCTGTGCGCTCTCTGTAATGGACTTCTCAAACAGTAGTCAAATTTTTCTCTCTTCAACAATTCGAACGACCGTCTGGCTTGCGTTTCGCCCAACTCCGTCAATACGCTCTCGTCAGATGACCCTTGGATTATCCCTCTTTCGTTCCACGTGGACTGGCCGTGCCGAACGAAAATAATAGATTTTTTCTCGTCGTCCTTCTTCGTGGAAGAAGAACATTTGCAAAGAAAGTGATGGCTTTTTCGCTGTTGCTTTTGTCGTCGTCTCTGGAGAATCTTCCTCGTCGTCGACAACGAGGAACAAGAAGAAGAAGAAGAAGAAGAAGAAGAAGAAGAAGAAGAAGAGATCGCCATCGCCATCCGCCTCGACAACGCGTTTTCTATTTCTCTCTCCCTGTCCCTATAAAAATATGTTCGTCTATATCATCGTCGCAGAATTAATGTAGAAATTAATGTGTAAATAGAAGAAAAAGAAGAAATGCATTTCACAAAAAGTTACTTGCGCGAAGAAAAAAAATCGTCGTCGTTGCAGTGAAGAGAGCGCAGAGGAAGGGCGATGAAACGAGCTACCGCGACGACGACGACGATGACGACGACGACGAGCAATAAGAAAGCGCTGATGAGGTTTCTCAAAGTCTTCTCCCTGCCGTTGGTGTTGGTTTTTCTCGTTTTTGAAATGCTCGAGAGCGGTGGATTACATCAACATCATCACTCGCACCATGCGAACAATAACAACAACGCGATTGGAGCAAGACAGAATAAAAACAACGTAGCGTTCGTTCGAATGAGAGAACGAGAAGAAAAATTACGGAAAGCCATGGGAATACCCGAACCGGTCGGAGAACAGAAACACGAGAGGTACGACTATCGACCTGCAGCAATATCCTCCTCCTCCTCCTCCTCCTCTTTCAGTTCTTCTATTCCCTCGTATACTGATAATATCAACAAGAACAACAATAAGAGGTCGTCGAATAATAATAATGTGAAAGGAAACGCGAGACCGGACTTGTTGTTTGACTTGAAGTGTGATATAGAAAGAAGAGGTGAGAAAAGGCATGAAGAGTGCCGCGCGCTTGGCGTCGGGCAACACCGCTCGCGAGAACAAACGGAAGTAGAATACGTGCAAGAATCTCTGGAAGCTTCGGAGAAAGGGTTTGGAGGTCCGAGTGGATGTAAAGAAGCATGGATTACGGCGTTAGGGAACGATGGATTTTTGCCCGCGGTGTTAGTTTTATTGCATACGATTAGAAAGTACGCGGTTGAAGATCGGGATTTCATCGCTTTAGTATCTACGGCGGTGAGCGAGGAGGTAAGAGAGAAGTTGACAAAAGAGTCTATCAGAGTTATAGTCGTAGACCCGTTTGAGAATAATGAAAAGGCAAAAGCGTTAGTATCAAAGTCGGCGCGATATGCGAGCGGGTATTGGGTGGTGAAGATGTTTGTTTGGAAATTTGAAGAGTACGCAAAGATGGTGTACATGGATGCGGACGTGTACGTGAGACAAAACTCGGATTCGATATTTTGCGCGAAGACAGATCCGGTGAAACATTCGATAGCCGTAACGCCACGATCGTCGTTTGATGCTAAAGCGGGATTTAACGCGGGTATGTTTATTTATAATCCCTCAAATGATGTTTTTGATGAGATTATGGAGGCATTTCTATCGCTGACCGAAACAGAAATGTTGTCGACATCCGAGCAAGATTTCCTGAATGTTCAGTTCAAGAATAAGTATAATCTGATACCGATCGACTACATTATGAAACATCGGCGGATGGTAAAAGAGAAAAAGTTGTGGGACGAGAACAGAATCCATGGGTATCACATGAACGGATCCCCAAAACCATGGGAACCACAGTGGATGACGCAGTGCGCATACCCAAAGGACCATCAAAAGTTTTTGAAGCTGTATGTAGACTTTTTCGTCGAGTGGTGGGAATACTATTACGACATGTTAGACGAGACTCCACCGGAGGATAAAAAGGAGTACAAGTTATTGCCGGAACACGATCCAACGAATTCGTTCGGAAAATTCTCGAGCGAATACAAGTGCCCTCTGAATCCTAAAAGGAAGAAATTAACTTAAGAGTTTTTTTAAGTAGGTACCTGGGTACCAGTAGACAGTATTGCATGAAGCCATGAGTAAATACACGACGCATGTACCATTATTTTATCATAACTCTTCTAAGTCCTCGGGTTTGTGCCCACGATGCTTTCCTAATCCGACCGTGTTTTTACTCCTTCTATTTTTACTCTTTTTCAGTGGGAATGGTGTTCGGTCCCCTTCCACCACGTCCCCTCCTATTTTTGTTGCAAACCTCATACAAAAGTTCACCATGGACTCATAGTTCAATGCTTCCATGTTTGAAAAGACAACTGAGTCTCTTATATTTGTTAGTCTGTCGTATCCTACCAGAACGAAATCGTTCGTCTCAAATGATTCCATGATTTGATCTTCTTCTCCTTCATATACGGCAGCGCGTAAGAAGGATTTGTCCTTCACAGAAAGCTGGATGACCACCATCACGCCGACAAGCGATTGTCCAACTTCAGTCAAGACTTCATGTAAGATGACGCCGTTATCAATAGCAGCTTCTGGTTTCGTCAGTACGAATACTTTAGGCATGTCGTTCTTAGCGTGTAAATTTGCTCTTTGCACTTCATCTTCAGTACCTCGAGACTTGGGAAAAGGCGGCCACCTGGCGTACGGTGGAATCAAGGCGTAAAAAACAAAGTTTATGACAGCCTTCAAGTCGTACGCCGTGTTCGTCGTCATGTTCATAATCATCGCGTCCTTGGTTTCTCTATAATGTGGCTTTAAGACATACGTTTTTGGCATGGTATCTCTATCCCCTTTGAGCTTGTTTGCTCTTGCAAAAATAACGTCCTCGTGTCCGTACGCGTGAAACGTTTCCTCAACGTCGGAATATACAATTTCGAACTTTTCGTGTTCGTTGTTTGGTCTAAACAAGGAGATGACAGCTAAGGAATCCTCGTCGTTCTCTTCTATGAAATCGAGCATATCTTTTTCTGTTTCAAACTCTTCCACCGCGTCGGTAGTTTTTATCACAGTACCACTAAGGAGAAGAACAAGGAAGAAAAGAGAAAAGAAGCCGTGTCCTCGCATTGAGCTGAGGAGAGTACTCATCATCATATTTTACTTCGTTCCCTTTAATTACTTTAAACAACTTCTTCTACCTTTGAGAATACAATGATCCAAAACACGAACACTAATAGTGTTTTTGTTGCGAATTGTCCTTCTTATTTATATATGTATCTTCTCTTCTCTGTTGTTTTTGTTGCGTGAGGTGTTGCAAATTTAATTTTACTCGTCGATTCTTTCTCTCTCGTACTTTGTTTGTTTGAAAGATTTTGGTTTGTAAGACAAGCGAAAGAAAAAAGAAAAGGAATTTTTGTGAAGAGTTATTTTGTAAACGATTGATAAATTTTATTTTTAGCATCATAAAAGCGTTCTGCAGAAAAATCTAAGCATAACACAATCCGGGAAATTTATTTATGCAACTATGTACAGATAATATATTGAAAATATGCACAACTAATTTTATATTCTAAGTATTTCAAAAATTAATTATTTATTTTATATTTATTTCATCCCTAAATACAACGTAATGCAATATTATTACGATTTTTCTCCTACAAATATTTACAAATATTATTTATCAGTAATCTCAACTCTTCCAATCGGGAGATTCTTTGACTAAAAGTTCCATAAAAATATATAATATTTTAATTAATTTAAAAAATAAATCAAAACTATTTCTCTATTCCCGAGCTGAAATTAAAGGAGCGAAGATGGTTGATACATATACAAATTATATTTATCCCTTAAGTACTATTTTGATGGCGGGAATCTCCGAGTGAGGAAGAAATCGACGATTCGAAACGGGAGAGAAGGAAAGGAGAAAAAAAGAAGAAAAAAAAGGAGAAAAGGAAAAGAAACAAGGACGAAGGCGCAGCATAATTTATGTACGACGACTCTCATAAAAGATGGAATCATTTCATAAAGTATTGAAGAGAAATGTCTAACAACGCTAAAAGAGAAGGACTGTCGACATTCAGTAAACTTTCCCGGTATTTCAAGAAAGATTTGAAAGATATAATATGGCCGGACACGATGCCGAATCCACCGAATTTCGTCGAGAAGAAGTACACCGTAAAAGAACACTTCATGATTTGGAAGAAAGCGTTGGAGCTTTACAGACAAACTTGGAGCAGAGAAATAAGAGTACACAATGAGATGGATTCTGCTACACGGACGCATGGCGGAAGAGATGATCGCGAAAAGGGAGATAACGAGAAGAACAATGAATCTTCTTCTTCTCCTTCTTCTTCTTCTACTATCGGTTCTGAATTGAACAAGTTAGCTCACACGGCAAAATCCGGTTGGCGGCCTCTGGTAAAATATTTATACGAGACGAGAGGAATAGCATATAGAGATGGGGTGAAAGAATTCATTAAAGAATACAAAATTGGATATCGAGAAGCCATAGAATCTGAAAGAAAGAATAGCAGCAGCGAGAACGGGGGATATTGACTGTGACGACAATGCGCTGTCAAGCGACCGACACTCAACTTTAATGAAAAAGCAGTATTTGTACTTTTATTGTATCATGGTATGGTACCACTACCTGGTATTAATATTCTATTATTACTCGAAGATGTTACGCATAAAATCCTTGAACCTCTTCGCATATGACTTGGGTGCGGCAACGCTAATGCTAGTTGCTCTATATACCGCACCTTTAAAACCTCTCTCTAATCTTTTTGGTGCCGAATACATTTGCAAAATATCTATGATGCCCACGTTCAAAATGGCGTCTCGCACCCTTGGCTCTACGTGTAACACTTTGATATCTTTCTCTGAGAGCGATTTAAATGATCGACCAGGAACACACACCGCGGCAAGTTGTTTTGGCAAATTGTTGGAGGAAAACTGCGTCACGTGATCCCCTACGACTTGAGCTATTTGCTCATCTGCTCCTTT
Organism: Bathycoccus sp. SAG3; assembly: GCA_009618085.1. Classification (NCBI taxonomy): domain Eukaryota; kingdom Viridiplantae; phylum Chlorophyta; class Mamiellophyceae; order Mamiellales; family Bathycoccaceae; genus Bathycoccus; species Bathycoccus sp. SAG3. The sequence continues at coordinate 29,039 of VIAU01000007.1, read as the reverse complement.
CCATGGCCTTTTCTCTTCATTCCTTCTGCCTCCATGGTTGATATACTTAAAAACTAAAGGTTTCGTCGACGTCGCGGCAACCGTTTCGAAAGCGCCGAAATTTTTCGACAACTGCTTGTATATGTTTAACGCCCAAGCATATTCACCTCTTTTACTGTGGCTGTTAGATTCGTCGTCATCGATGTCATTCATATCGCTACTCTCGAAACTTGTCCGTTCATTATTTCTTTTTTTCACAGACATCAGAATGTCCTCATCGTGATCGACATCGAGCTCTGTAAATGACATGTTTTGTGGCGTTTCAATGTCCGCTCCACCGCTAGATAACTGCGAATCTGAAATCATAGATCCAGTTTTTGACTTTCGATTTTTGGGGTTTGTGTAATGGACGCCGACTAACAAGGAATAATCCATAATGTTCAGCTCCTCTAATAGCTTCAAATCGAGTGAAACTTGGCGAATGAATAAATCTCTCTTCGATTTCTCTAGCCTAAATTTGAATCCTAAATCTAAATCTTTCAAGATAACTCCAGACTCCGTGGTCGAGCCCAATGATTTTGCCTTCATTCGTATTTCTGGAGAAGTAAACCTTCCTAAAGTGGAGCCTTTTAAATCGTACGTGTCGTGAATTTCCAAAGAGTCGCAAAACAAATTAGCCATGACGATAAATCGAACCTTCTTCCCTTGATTCGGTTTCACGGAGAACACGCCAAAGAACTTCGTCAGCAAAGAGTCTTCGTTTTCTTGGATGTGCCTATAATACTTTGGCAACATTTTTAATAAAGCCTTCATCTCGACTTTTCGCATAGTTTTGATGATGTACTGGTCGTCAGTTGAAGAGAAGAAAATTGAGCCAGATTTACCAGCAGAATTCATCTCTTTCAACGCTTGTTCACCGCAAATCGAAAGCATAAACTCGGATTCATCGACGCCCCAGAATTTTCGCAAACTTTTGAACACATTTGGCGAATACAGTTTCCATTTAAAATCCGACGAGGAGTGTGGTGGCGTGATTTCAGAACCGATTCGAGGAAATCGAACTTTAACATACATGTCGAAATCTGTCACCATAAGAGGTTTGTTGTCCTCATTAGTAGTATCGTTCTCGTCGATGTTATTCATGTTATCTTCCGCAGTTAATGATGTTGTTATTTTCTTCTTATGCGAAATTGACCAGACGACTCCTAATTGTAACTGTGTCATCAGCTCATAACTGCGGTGACCTTTGAAAATAGTCTGTCCTCCAGCTTTCACTCTTCGTACCGATTGCGACCTTGAAGAGAACATTTTTTTGAAGAGATTCGCTTCGCCGAACTCCTTGTACATCTTGGATATTTTCATCGATGAACTCGATTGTAACTTCATCGATTGAGCGTTGTGTTGTTTCATTGAGTCTTGCATTCGTTTCCTGTGTTGCTTGAGCGCTTCCGGTAACTCGCCTTTCTTTTCTTCTCTGACTCGTTTACCGTTAATATATTCGCACAAAACAAAGACTTCTTCTCCATCTGAAAAGGCTCCAGGCCCGTGCATTTTATTGTTTTTCCATTTTCCGACGTAGCAGTTTCCATTTTTCCACGTGTACACTCCGTTCTCATTGAATGCTCCTCTAGAAAATTCACCATCGTATCTATCTCCCGTTTCGCTGAAAACAATCGTTCCCCAACCGTGAAAAAATCCATCTACAAATTCACCTTGGTACATGTCACCGTTTGCAAACCGGAATTGACCCGGTCCGTTAGGTTTCCCTTCGCGGTAGAGGCCTTCGTGTTGCGCATACATGTCGTGCGGTGGCGAAGAATCATCATGCTTCTTTGTTGTCTTATTAGCTGCCGAAGTAAATTTACCGAATCCCGAAAACTCTCCTCGCTCGTTAAAGTTGCCGATGTAGATACTCCCGTCGGCTCTGACTAACTTCCCGTATCCTTTCCGATAGTATTCATAAACCGTGCCGTCGTCTTTATAGGTGATTATGCCAGAGTCCGTTCGCTTCTCGCCTTGCAGTATTTGCGTACAGTTTCCCGTGAAGGTGTCTCCATTCTTCCAAGTGTATGTGCTCGTCTCATCGGCAACTGGCAAATTGTTCGTCTCGTCCCACTTGCCCTCGTAAACGTCCCCGTTTTGTAAAACAATGGTTTTTCTTCTCGTTTCGGAGAACGACGACGAGGAGGACAGCGTTTTCTCTCTTCCTTCTTCTTCTTCGAAAACAAAACGCCGATGGTGTTCTTTTTCGTGTTGTTGTTGGTGTCCCAACGATTTTAGAACGTCTTCCGTGTCTTGATAGAACTTCTTGTTCGACGTCGGCGGCTTCGCAACGATTGTCTTTAGTTTTCTATTCAGCATTTGAATGTCTTCTTCTTTTTATTCATCGTCATCGTTTATAACGCGCGTTGCTGCGCGTTGTGCGCGTCGTTGTGTGTGTGGTGTTTGATGTGTTGACACATTCTTCCCAACAATTCTTTTGTCTAATAATTTACATGAAAATTCTCCTCTCAAATGTCAAAGAAGCAGTTTATGGACGAGGGCACATCCTCAATTCTCTTTGTGTTATCTCGCCCATCGGTAATAAAAAAACAGCCATAAAAAAATTGTGCACCGAAGGACAACGACTGGCAATAGCAAAGAGAGAGAGAGAGGGAGAGAGAGAAGCGATTGAACAAGGATGGAATCTTCTTCGAATCTTCAGACGACGTCGTACTGGGTCGTCTCGTTACCTCTGAGCGAAGGAGACCAGTCCAGAAACGGCCAAACGATACAAGAGAGGAAAGACATCGCGTTTCAACGTTTGGAAGCGAAAACGAGAGGAAAAGAAAACGGAGAACTGTGCGAGAGTGAAAATCGTAAACTGTTCGTCCCGGAGTTGAAAATAGGGACGTTAGATTCGTTGTTAGCGTTATCGGACGATTTACAGAAGATTAACGGGCAAATAGAAAACGTGACGCAGAAAATAAAGCGTCAGATTCAAGAGATTGGCGAACACATTGCCAAAGAATCCATACGACAAAGACGGGACGACAATAACGAGAATAATAATAATAGCAACGAAGCGTTCGCCCCGCAAGTGATATTAACCGTAGATGGCGTTCCAACTGAGCAGTATCTTGCGGAATTCAAATGGGACGAGGCTAAAAATCCAGCAAAACGACAACTAAGAGAAACCGTGGAGAAGATAACCGAGAACGTCGCGAAGATTGATGATGAGCTGAAGATGAAGTTGGGCGAGTACGTCATGGCAAAGAATTCGTTGTCAACGGTTGTGAGGAAAACGCAAGGATCGTTAGCGACGAGAGATTTAGGTGACCTCGTGAGAGAAGAAGATATGATTGAAACTGAAAATTTGACGACTTTGTTGGTCACCATTCCAAAGTTTTCAACGCAAGACTGGCTGGATTCTTATGAAACTTTGGCGCAGTTTGTCGTCCCTCGATCATCCAAAATGTTGAAGGAAGAGAGCGATTACGCCTTGTTCACTGTAACTTTGTTTAGAAGAACGGTCGATTCGTTTAAGAATGCCGTGAGAGAAAAGAATGGGTCGTTCCAAGTACGAGAGTATAGCTACAACAAGGAGAAAATTACGGAGAATAAAGAAGAGAAGCAAAGTTTAGAAGAGGAAGTTGAGAGACGAAGAATCGAATTGTACGAGTGGTGTCAAACTTCGTACGGAGAAGTTGTTTCGTCGTGGATACACGTCGTCGTAGTTCGTTTGTTCGTGGAGAGTATTTTGAGGTACGGTTTACCACCGGCATTTCAAGCGGTGATAATGCGACCAAAAGAACGACAGGAGAAAAAGCTAAGAAGTGTAATGAATGCGGCATTCGGGAATGGGTCGAGTTCGCACTGGTCAGCTACTGAGAGTGGTGGCGGTAGTGGTGGTGGTGATGCAGGTGGATTCGGTGGAGAGCGAGGTGGAGATGATTGCTTTCCTTACGTTTCATTCACAGTGACGTTATAAAAATAAAAATATTAGAAAACAAAAAATTCTCAAAGTATATGCAATGATACATACATTACAAAATAGAGCAATGCTAATGACTCAAGGTTCTATCCGCGAGAAAATAATTTACCCAATGCACCAGCCGCAGAAGATATATATCCAGGACCGGCATCTTCGTAATCGCTACTTTCATAATCACTACTTTGGGAATATTCAGATGACTCCGAGCCTTCTTCGTCTGCAGAGTGGAATCCTTCAGAGTCCGATTCGTTTTGGTTCTTTTTCACATCGGCGGTGGGTTGCTGTTGCTTTTTCGCTTTCGCCCTCGGCGAAGTCGCCCTCGGCGAAGGAATCGGTGACACAGGAGTTGGAATCCCTGTTGCCTTCGCGTGTTCAGCTCGAGCTTGTTCAAACTGAACGGAAGGTTCACCTCGGTTGTAAACAAACTCTGCGATATTCTTCCCTTCCAAAACAACTCTCGGCATTCCTCCAGATGAAGATACCTTGAGCGCTTTCACTTTTGATGCGATCGGATCGTTCGGTTCCGTCAAAGCTCTTTGCAACGCTCCTTCTCTGGATTTTTTATACTTTTCGATATCATTGTCGATATCAGATTCAAGCTTTTCGATGATTGCGTCTGCATCCGCTCCACGAATGATTTCCATCGCAGCGTCCGCTAAGATGTAATTACTCGCGATTAAAGCATCGTATACTCGAACCAAGTGCTCAAATTTCAAATTTCGATCTGATTTGTGCTTCATTCTGGACGTTTTGTCGAACAGTTTCGCGCCTAATCGTTCCGCTAAAAATGCATCTCTGGAAATTTCCTTCTCCAATACTAACACGTCTAAGGCTTGTGTCGATAGGCGAAGTTGCGCCAAATCTTCTTCGTCATATTCAGAGCCAAATGACATGCTTTCCGCGTCGCGGCAAGCTTTGGTTAAATGCTTTTTCGTCTCTTTAATGTGTACGAAAAGTTTCTTGTACAGCGTCAATGTTTTGTCCACTGAAAGTGTGCTCGCTTCGCTCTTCAATCTGTTGAGTATTTTTTGGACAGCTCCGTACGTTCGCATACCAAATTCACCGTATACTTTGAATTGCTTACTTCTCCACTGTATGTGAGAGGCCAATGTCGTTTCACCTCCAGTCAAAAGAGGATCACTCAATTTCAAAAGTTCAGTCGCTTCCCTCATGTTTGTCGAGTTCTCCACCTCTCTCTCCACCTCGGCTACTTCCTTTTTCACATCAATAAAATCATTCGCCAGTCTGATTCCCGTAGATACCATCAGCTCCAATTCTCTCGCGCGTCCTTCGTAGTTCATCTTATGCTCCGTCGGTCCTACTTTACCAAGCAACTCGTAAATTTTCTTGGCTCGTGTTAACTCCCTTGTTGCAACTGCGCCACAATTTTTCTTCACCCCATCGTTAAGATCTGTTACGCCGAGAATGTAAGAGCAATACGCTTCGCTTTCTAACTTCAACTTTGCATCACCGAAGTGTGCACACGCATCTTTGAACTCTTTGGCGTGCGTGCATGCTTTCTTCAAACGTTTTTTCGCGTGGGCTCTCTTAGCCGCATTCATCGCTCCACCCATCAAGTTGTCGTCTTTTAATTCGTTCGCCAACGCCCAGCAACGTTCACTTTGAACCAACGGTATCAGCAACTCTCGCGATGGATCTTGAATAAGAAAAGCACCGTCCTCTCCCCTCAACGGTTTCTTCTCGAACTTGTGTTTTTGTTTTTCGTTTCCTCCGCCTGGTCCCAAGTCCTTTTTGTGACAGAAATTTTCCGAAGTTTTGTACAGTCTTCGAAGCCGGCGCGCGCAGTACTGACGGTACCGTCGATAATCTCCGTGTCGTAATCCTTGCTCACGATGAGAGACTTTCAAAATCTATGCGTTTTTGGTGGGATTAGTGTAGGAGGGAAGGAAGTGTCAGTCAAGTAAATCACATGAAGGAGAAATGAGATCGAGTTTTGATACACATCAAAATTGACGCGAACAAACAATAAAGCACTCACCTTGACGATATCGAGCGAGACGCCAGACGCTGTTTTGGCTTCGCTCATGGTCGCATCTTCTCCCATGATGATGGTCTTTATTATTTAAAGCAATAATACTAATAATAGCTAATATATATTTATGTGTATCAAAGAAGAGAGCCGACAAACAAGACGTGCTCTTTTCTCCCTCCTTTTGTTCGGGTCCTCTCTCTTTCTCTTTCTCTCAAAATCGCAAAATTCAGGGCTTAAAAAATTTGGCATTTGGAGCACAAACGAAAGAGCAAAACATGGAAAAATTGGCGATGCATGCATGTGATTATTTGTTCATGAGAAAGAAAAAAATATGCTTTCGTCGTTATCATTACCAGGTACGTATAATTACGATCAAATTGCATTGATAGCCTTCAACATCGCCGTGTGTTTCGGAAACGGGTCGTCGTTGCTCTGCTGCATCGTCTGCAAGGACAAGTTGTAGAAGTATCCGTTTCGCCACTCAAACTCTTTCACCGCAGTCGGGAAATGAGAAACAGAGTCTGCGTACGCTAATAATCGCTCCAAAGTCCCCGCTTCGAAACTGACGTCGTTTAACGTCGCCACGCCTTGAACGAGTTCTTTTATTAATCCTTCGACTTCACTCTTGTACGTGCTGGCGACGTCACCGACCGTGGCGCCCGGATGTTGAGCGCCAACCAACATGAAAGCAGAAATCCAGATTAACTTTTCAAACATCGAAGCTCGATATTTCGCTGCGTCCTTTACGTGGCACGCTAAATCGCCACTGTGAAATCTCGCCGCGACTTGTTCGCTCCATTTCCCGGTAACGGCCGTCAATCCCTCTGGGTTGACGCTTGTGATGCCATCTGTCGGTTTCTCTCCAAATTTGGCGACTGCGAAATAAATGAGAGCTTGTGTGTTCTTTTCTAACCCTTTCGACTCTAAGAATGAGTCTAAGTATCCATTTTGCATGAAGATCAAATCTTCGCGTCGATTCGCGGGTGTTTTCTCGATGACAGCCTCTAAAACGTCGTTCCGCGTGCACACAAAAATCGGTCCAGACGAAGGCGAGGAAGGAAACTCTTCGTCTCTCTTGAGGATTACATCACCTTCAACGCCCATATCGAACAATGCTTGTCCAACGCGCCCCCCGCCGATAATAATAGCCGGCTCAACTTTAATACTCGATGCCATGATTGTTGTTGTTGTTGTTGTTGTTGTTGTATTTCTTGTTGTGTTTGTTCTTTTACTTGATAACGTGGAAAACGCAGTATGTTTGGTGAGCACTCGTGAAGTCTTTTTCGATGATGATAACGAAGAAGCAAACGCTCTCGTCGAAGAAGAATATTGAACGACGGAAGTAAAGCTCATTTCTAGCACACAGACGACAGACTCTTTCGTGCGCTCAATCGAGAGTGAGATGGAGATTGAAATGAAGCGGAGGAGCGTCAGTTTGTGAGGAGGAAGGATTTTCGTCAAAAAAGAGAGAAAGATGTGAACACGTGTTCGAAGGAGAGAAAAGAGAGAGAACTATGTCTTTAATATTCATCAGGGCTAAACTAAAACGTGTTCTAAGAATTAATCTCTGTTTTGCAAATACGCTATGTCAGCCAAGTATAAACTTCCTATTATACCGGCCGTATCGCCCCATCGCGAGGGACCTATTAACTTTTCCAAACCTTCTTTCGATTGTACGCGGTCGACGCCGATATAGCCGCCGAGAAGTTCGTAGACCTTTTCACGAATTTTCTGGAACAAAACCGTCCTTCGCATGACACCACCGGATAACACGATCTTTTCAGGACTGGCTACTAATAACAACGTGGCGCATAACCCTCCGAGATGGTGCGCGCACTTTTCCCAAATGATATCGTCGTCCGAGAGTAGTTTCAACTCCTCGAGCGCGCAGTTTGCCCGTTTTGCCAAGGCAACTGAACTCGCCATGCCTTCGACACAAGCAGAGCCGTGGAAAGGACATGTGCCTTCAAAATGATCGTATACTATATTTTCATCGTCGGTGCTATTTAATGTGGACGTTGGTAGTGGGAATTGCCACTTATCTGGAGTGTTGGAAATATGTCCGGCTTCCGGATGGAGCAAACCGTGCACGGGCTTATTGTTTATGACTAAACCTACACCGATACCGGTGCCTACGGTGATGTACGCGCACGATTCTATTTTCTCCTCTTCATTCGCCTTCTTTTCATCAACATTATTATTGTGATACGCAAACTCAGCCATAGCTGGTGCGTTGACATCCGTATCAAAACCAATTGGCACATGTGCCCATTTGGTATCTTTCCCTGCTAAAATTTCTAAAAGGTTTGTATCTTTCCACTGTAACTTGGGCGTCGTCGTGATGTATCCATACTTTTCTTTCGTTTTATTCAACTCCAATGGCCCAAAACAAGATATTCCCAGCGCATCGAATGGATACAGTTGGTCTAATATCTCCTTCACTTTACATAAAGTCTCCTCCGCGGAAGTCGTTGGAATCTCAAATCTTTGCGCGATGTTCGTCCACTTTCCGTCTTCAGAGAGAGCGACGACAAAAGTCGTACCTCCGCCTTCCACACCAACTAGTCTCATTTTTGTTTTTCTTGTCTTGAGCGTTTTCTTTATCTTCCTCTCTCTCCTCTCTCGGCGTGCTGCTTATTTCTATTATCGCAACTTTCTTCCTTTTCTTTTTGTGGAGGGAGAGAGGGTGGGGGAGATGGGAGAGAGAGGCGTTGAAAAAGGCCGAAGAAGACAAACATTTTTAACAACAAGACGAGGACGAGAGTTTTCGTTCGAGGACAAAAAAATCGAGGAAAAGCTCCACTTTAGAATTCGCGCGTAAAAAACAATGGGTAAGAAAGGAAAAGGCACGGGGTCTTTCGGTAAACGAAAGAACAAGTCCCACACTTTGTGCAGAAGGTACGCGATAGATATCGTTGGAGTCGATTAGACGATCGCGCCAGAGCCTCTTTCGGGGAGGATTCCGAGCTTTTTTTTTAAGGAGAGACGGAGCGCGCTCAAAGCAGAGGGCTTTTTGTGAAATCGTTGCGCGCTGAAGACATGCACGCGAAGATAAAGGAAGATGAGCGAGCGAATATTTGCGCGCTAAAATAGTGTTTACGCGTAAATATCTCGCGACTTTGTGCTGTTCTATCGCGTGCGCTCGGAAGAGCGCGAGAAAAAAGAGTCGGATGAGCGCTATATCTGCCTGTCAAAGGCCCATTTTGTGGTTTTCACTCGGTCAAAAGCTCTCTTTCTTTTTGTCTATTGTTTTGTATTGTTACTAACGCTCCTTCTCCTTCTTCTTCTTTCGTTTACCAATAGATGTGGGCGCAGATCGTATCACATTCAAAAATCGACGTGCTCGTATTGCGGCTACCCAGCCGCGAAGACTCGTGGGTACAACTGGTCAGTGAAGGCGAAGGGGAGATCCACGACTGGAACTGGAAGAATGAGATATATTAAATCCTTACCGAGACGATTCAAGAACGGATTCCGCGAGGGTACGGAAGCGACGAAGAAAGCGTCTGCTTAAATGGGTTATAGTAGAGGGACTTTAGTAGCATATTTTGTTAATAATAATATTAATATGGACGTCTCGACGCGGCGAGGCTGTCAGTGGAGAGTTTTTCGCTCTCTTCTGCCGTCTTCAGCCGAAAGGTGTTCATATACTTAGTAAGAAAAATATAAGAAGCATCGTATACGGAAAATGCGCTCGTCATGGCAGTTCGTGAGGTTGCGCGAATTCTTCCTTTCATTCATGTCGTTTGGACGTCAAAGGTACTTTCTGCTTCCTTTTTTGTTTTTGCTGCTCTTTTCGGTGGCTTTTTTACGACGTCCAATTTTTTGTTTTCTTCTCTCGTCTCTCTCAACTTGCTCCCGAAATGCGAAAGGCACAGAAATAAAAAAAAGGAAAAACGCGTCTTTGGACATCTTTCGTGTCGTCAACAATTTTAACACAAAACGTCACTAAAATTAAAACGAACCATCATCATCATGTCTGCACTCGCGTCCGCCTCGTCCTCGTTCTTCGTCCAGTCGGTCGTCGCTCGCGGGTCGACATCGTCCAACAAGAAGAAATCTGTATACAAGGTTTATGCAAATGCTGATATGATGAACGAAGTTGGCACTGCGATTTTGCCGAAAGATGCAATCAAAGCGGAGAGATATGTCGCTTCGAACAGGTTCAAGTTACAGAAAGGCAAAGGTCCGCAATTCGAAAAAAGATGGGCGGAGAGAAAATCTCGACTGTCGAAGCTTGACGGGTTTCGCTTCTTTACTTTAATGAGACGCGTGAGTGAAGGCAGAGGCGAGGAGGAAGAATCTGATTACGTCTCGTTGACGATTTGGTCGAACAAAGAGTACTTTGACGCGTGGAGAACGGGAGAGGCGTTCAAGGAAGCTCATGGAGGAGGCACAATTTTTGGGTTTGCAGAAATGTTAATTTCATCTTTGATGGTTTTGAAAGGTGGGCCGAAACCAGCGTTTTATGACGGTTTGATGCCGATATCGACGTCTCCAGATGCGTTAATCAACGAGTGGCAGCAAGCAGATGGATGGAGGAGAGTAATCGCAGATGGAAAAACTCCGTTAAAATCTGACGTATATGTCGCGATGAATAGGTTTAAAGTGTTTCCAGGTTCCGAGGTTGCCTTTGAACAGCGATGGAATGAAAGGGAATCGGATTTAGAAAACTGCGAAGGCTTTCAAACGTTTGTGCTTTTGAGAAGAGATGCGTTGCAAGCTGACGACGGTTTTAACTATTCGACTCTTACAATCTGGAAAGATGAAGCATCTTTTAACAAATGGAGAGAAGGATCAAGTAAGAAAGCGCATGCTAAAGCAGACCAAGCGAAGCCATTGTTCGAGATGCCGCCAAGTCCTGTCTTTTACGAAGGCGTCTTGGCGCTCATCGATCCTCAAGGTGCTTGAAATGGAAATTAATAAAAATGTAAATTCACGCGTGCTTAAAATACTACCACTACTAATAACTTAAGCTATATGCCTACACGCACTAATTGCAATAATAATTGTTGAAGTTCAACTGCTCGTAGAGCCTTTCGGCATCACTACCCGATTCGCCGTCACTGTTCCTCAAGATTTTCAAAACGTTGGTTCTGGCAACAGTAAATTTTTTCTCCATTCTTCTCGTCGCGAGCTCGCGTAATTTTACTCCAACATCACCTTCCTCTTCTTCCTGGCGGCGTAAATTTCCAAACTCAGAAGCAATGGCTAAAATAGTTTTAATATGAGTCGATAAAAGCGACCAGATTGAATCCGAAGACACCAATGCGACTCTAGAAATGTTGTCCACATAAACTTCGTGAGCCAGTTTTACATCATCGATGGATTGCGCGAATTCATTGATGGATTCAAGCAGACGATTCCATTCGACTGATAAAATTTTTGTAGTCATGAACGACCGCAGCGTAAGCACAAAATGTTTCAGCTCGATTTCGAGCGACGATGAGATAGATAAAGTCTTTTGAGACGAGGTAGGCAAAGTAGGCGAAGTCTCTGTTCTCCTTCTTTCAGATGTCCATTGCGATAACACACCATAATCCAACGAACGCTGCGCATATCTCAGCTGCATTAGATATTTGAACACTTCATTATATTTGGATAACGAAACTGCATCGCAAATTATGCTCGCTACGATTGCATTACTATTTATTCCCACGGCAGTACGGGTGTTCTTTTCGTAAATGATGTTTAAATCTGTGAGCGCTTGAAGTTCATCGCATCCTTTATATTCGTCATCTGGACTCGGATGTGTATAAAATACTTGAACTCGAACTTCGTCTATTCTGTTAACAATTGATTCACGGCTTCCAAACGTGCCCTCGTTCGTGTGCTCGAAAATTGCGTCTCTCAATACTTCGGTCAATCTGGTGGTATCAAAACGCATAGTTGCTTCTGCCATCGACTCGCCAATTTTCTCCTCTTGACGATGACGGCGAATACTCTCAAACTTTTCAAAGACATGGTTGAAAAAATCTAAAGCAACATCCCCGCATCCACTCAGAAATAATGCTCGCAATTTCATAAGCTCTGCTTTTAGTCCGTACGTAGTTTTCAATTGTTGCAAAGCATGTTCGCTCGCGTTCATCGCAGCCAGACGAATTTGGTTTAGCATCGACTTCGAAACTAACGTATTCACAGGAATACCCAAAGTTGTCGATGTATCATTTTTGAAATACGTTGAAACCCACTTTATAAAATCGTAACATTCACCAAAAGTCGTTTTTGTCGCTTCTTTTGACGAATGAGAAAAGAGCGCGCTCTTTTTGCTTCGAGCTTTCGTCAACGAGACAACATTTTTCAAGTCTGAGATTAGAGTGTCTTCAGTGCTAAAAGCTACATCAATATCATCGTGTCGCCTTTGAGAAGGTTTCTGTTCGATTTGAGTAGGCTCATTTGTCCGTAAAAAGGAATCCTCGTCCGCGGCTTCATTGTCGTCGCTAATATTGTTCTCGTCGTTACTTTTCGTTGATGCACGCAAAAGAAGAAGCGCTTTCAATTCTGAAATCATTTTTGAAACAAATGTCAACTTTTTACCAGCTTCATCTTGAATATCCTTGTCTTCACCAGTAAATTTCATTCTCGAGAATTCTCTGTGAATACCCGCGTTCAAGACCTCTTCGGCTACTGACTTTAAAAATATAGGCACATCCTTATCTTCGCGCAAATACCATCCGTCTCTCCATCGCGTCGATTTCTTGGCGTCAACAAATATCTCTGGACTCGTTAAAATCCCATAATTAATCCAAACATCTAAAGCGTTGAAATATGACGTTGAACTGCTAAAAAAACATCGGAAAACAATCGAAAATTCATCAAGGCTCCCTGATAACCCATTATATTCGTTCATGAGATTATATAACATCGATAAAATGGTTGAAGACGCAGTTGCAGGATGTGCAAACTTTCCAACTGAACTCTTTGGTCCAGGACTGCACATTTCCGCTATCCGCTGTAAGCACGATGCCTTTCGCGCAAGTTTTCTGCTTTCAATAGACAAACGAAGTAAAGTAGGCGCAGAAAATGTATCAACATTTACGCTCGCTCTTCGCGTTGCTTCGAATAACTCGTCGAATCCATGTTGAATTTCCACTTTCATTGTCATCAAGGCATTCACGAATGCTTGAACAGTCGGACTTTGTTTACCTTCAACCGCGAACAAACTGCTCAAGTTATTCAATCGGTGTCTGACTCTTCCGACGTCTTCAAATACATCCATGATTTGTTTACTAGATTTTAGCACATTCGCTACCGCATTTTTTGAAACATGCGGTATTTCCATCGATTCGATATCAAAATCTGTAACCCCTCCGGACGAAATCGCATTCAAAGTTCTGGAAACAACTGATGATTCTCCAATAGTCTTATATTTACTCATTCTGTTTCGTTGTTCTATTCGAGAAGACAAGAAGAATGTGTCCTCGTCATCTTTATTTTCTGCACTATTGTGCAACTTTCGAAGCATTCTCCGTGCACGTTGCATTTGCACAAATGAAGCTCGCGAAATTCTCCTCGCATTTTGATGACTCGTCGACAAAGTGCCAAGAATACTGCTCCCAACGCTGCTGTGAAATTCACGTGCATCTAAACTCTCACCATCAGTATTACCAGGAAATGACCTCCAAGAGAAACCAGGGTCTTCTTCATTCGCATTTTCTTCAGCCTCTTCTCTGATTCGAATCGAATACGCATCGCCTTTGTACCCTTCAATATCATCATCCGAGGAAGATGCTTCGTCGCCTCTGTCTGAAGATAACGATTCGAACGAGGACACTAAAATATTATCGTTCCTATTGTCCCCACAGTTCTCTTCTTCTTCTTCCTCTTCTTCCTTTTTCGTTTGTTTTGGTGAGCTAATGGTTCCTTCTCTTCTTATTCTTCCTCCCTTCCTCTTTTCTTCCTCTTCCTCCGAGTCTGACCACTCCGAAAGAGAATCTGACGATGATTCGAGGCGTTCATTCTTGTTTTTGCTCCTGTGACATGTTCCTGTTCTTGGATGCCGGATCGAGACGTCTATCGATGGCGCATTTTCTTCTTGTTCTCTTCGTCCCCTTCGTTCTTGTTGTCGTTGTTGTGCGCGCCTTTCCCCTTCGACTTCCAAAGACTTCAAAACTGAAGAGTTGGATGGTTCGTATGCGCTCTTCATCGGCTTCCCCGCGCTTCTCAACAAAAATAATGCTATTTTCGACCAAAACTCTTCGTCATCTTCGTCCTCGTACGTAAATCTCGTTCGATTTCTCCCGTACTCTCTCTCTAAAGCATCGAAAAGAATAGTCAACGAACATCTCTTGCTCATTTGTGCTTCCCGAGCGAAACGGTCGAGAATATCCACGCATTCTCGTTTCACCTCCTCTTTGGATGACGAGGAGGTTGGAAACGCTGGACAACAGTTCTCTCGACAGAATTCCACGCACTTTACATAGTTCTCTTCCGCTAACTGTTCATCTTCGATGTTATCTCCGCTTAAAATCTCTCTCGGAACGAGTTTTTGGACTAATTTTTCACTCAATTCTGAAATTTTTTTCTTTCGGTCTTCCAAGAAGTAAGATGTCGTCGTCGTCGTCGTCGTCCTCATTTTCACTCCTTCTTGAGACGTGCTATCGCTACTTCTTCACCATCTTCTTCTTCCTCCTCCTTCTCGTCTCTGTTTTGCGTGAAAGAGACACGAGAGAGAACGACGTCTTTTGCCTTTTTTTTTTGAAAAATTTCTTCACAAAAATTCATTTTTCGTCGTCTTCCGAATTCGGATTTCAACGAAAAAGCATCAGTGGTCACGTACAAAACAACGGACGACGAGACTCGTGTGAATGACCGTCACGCCGTCGCCAACTTCTTCTCTGACGTCATCGGTCGTCGCGCCTCCGCGACGAACAGAACGGAGGAGCGCGTGGTCTTCTTGTTGTTCCTCCTGCTCCTCCTCGAAAAGACGGAAGACGACTCCGCCTCTTCCTAAAACGAAATCGACGACGAGAAGACAAAACACGCGAACGAACGCGAACGAGAACGACGAAGATTTCGCTATTTTCCGCTTCACTCTCGGGATTCCCGGTTTCGACGATGGGGACATTCCACGGGTGTTGGGTGTGCTCGCCGGTGTGCTGTTAATAGCGAACCATTTGAGTTCCAACAACATTTCCACCGCGCAGTCCAGAGCAGAGTTGATTGGTGTGTTTTTAGTGTGCGCGTGTTTTTATGTGCCAGAGTGGGGAAGAAGAATAGAAGAAGCGACGACTGGATCATCTTCGTCTGCTTCATCGAAGAAGAACTCGGTCGATATACTCGGTGGGTCATCGCAATTTTTAATGGAAGAGTCGTTCAAGGGGAAGAAGAATACGAACTACGCGTGGGCGAGTTATGCGGCTTTGACAAACACGAATGCGAAAGGCATGGTGTTCTTTGAAGAAACGAACGAAGGGATGATGATGATGACTGTAGCGAGAGGTAGCGTGAGAACAATAGAAGATGTTGCGGGTGTTAGTAATAATAGAGAGGTGTTGACAAAGTTAGCGAAAGGATTTAGTTACGAAAGGTTGGACGTGAAGGAGGATGGGAATTTATACTTGTCGTGTAGGATAGAGTTGGATGCGGCAGAAGCAAATAGGTGGGAATTTTTACCGCCAGGTGCGGAATGCGCTGTCGTGAGACGAGCAAAAACAGGATCGAAAGGCGTGCTAATCGCGTATTCGGATCAACCGAGAGCGTTTAACGCAAAGGCGAGGTTATGGTTGGGAGGTTTAGCCGAGAAAATGTCTGCAGATGATGATTGATAGATTTTTTGCATCAAGCAGTGTGAATGTGTATTCTGATTAAACATATTGTATTGAATCATCGGATCCGTCTCCATTTTAATTGCATTCCGGGCTTCTTACTCGTAGAGTCATTCGGCAAAACAAGTATTAAAATATTTTTATCCTTGTTCAAATGAAATTCACGGACGAGAAGGAGCTTATTATTCTCGACATCTTTTGTCAAATGTCTTGAACGCATCTCTTTTTGCGTAAACGCTTTTATATTGTCAGAGCACTTTACGATGTCGTGTTGGACACATCCAATGCAGTTAAAATCACCATCTTCAACTTCGTCGCGTGAAAAAAGTATTGGTTTATCGAACGTAGTTCTATCGGACGAGGCAGCGTCTGCCTCGCCATACGTTCCGGAATACAACATTTTTTCCGACAATTTTTTCTTCGGCAGGCAGAAACGAGCGACGAGTTGAAACGCTCGCAACGACGTTTTCACCGCCCAAAAGTAGTTCAGGAATATCACGCGAGAGAAGCATCCACCGCGATCGTCGTCGTCGTCGTCGTCGTCGTCGTCTTCATTCAAGACAAGCCTCACGTCTTTAAGTGGGATTTCAAACTCGACGGACATCTCGTTCTTTTTCTTTTCCCTTAAAGTGGCGGGATCGTCGAGTTTGTCGTCGCATGTGATTTCGTACTTCAGCTTTCCAAAACCGTTTTCTTCTGTATTCGTACCTTTCGGATTTTTTTTACCACGAGCGGCGACGTGCCACCATAGCTTGCCGCGAACATGCCCACATATCGCTTCGAGTTTCCATTCTCCCGCTAATAACGAGTGATGGTCGGTCATGTCGCTTTCTCCTCCTCCTCTTCTTCTTCTTCTTCTTCCTTTTCCATGGATGGGAAAAAGTGTGGTAAAATCCTCTTCCGTCTTGTCACAAGATCACGCGAAAAATACCAACAAAAAAAAAGCAGGGTAACGCTTTTTTGTCAAGTTTGGACAAAAAGAAAGAACTCTCCATAAAAAACCGCATCTCAATCGATCGATCGATCGATCGATTCGATCGATCGTTGGATTACGTTTCGGGAAGAAGAAGAAGAAGCAGGCGCGGCGAGAGATTCTCTTTCTCTCTCTCTGTCTGTCTGTGTGTGTGTGTGTGTGTGTGTGCGCGTGATAGATCGTCGAATTTTTTACAGTAACTTCGGAGAGAGAAAGAAAGAGCGCGCAGACATTTGCTGCCTCGAGATTGAAAAACCGAAAGAAGAAATAGTTGAAAAATGAACGCCGGACAGAACATGCAAGTACATCCGACTGATTTCGCCGAACCTCCGCACAATTTCATCAAGAGCATGCTTTCGAAAGAGATCGTAGAGAAGAACTTGGCGGATGAATTTTTCGACGGCAACGTTTCCATGGTGGAGAGAAAATGGGAAGGGTTGACGGACCATCAGCTGGAAAAATTTTTCATGGAAAGGTTTGGGGCGGGGCCGATGAGAGCAGAAAGAGAGTATTCTTTCGTGGTATACGGGGCAAGCGGGTACACGGGATCGTTAGTCATCGAGTACATTTTAAAAACTGTGCAGAACTTGGGAACGAAATACACGTTCGCTTTAGCTGGGCGATCGGTCGACAAGTTAAAAAATCGTTTCGCAGAGGTCAAGGCAAAGTTTCCGACAGATTACGAGCCGGGATACATACAGTGTGATTTAAGCGATCCGATGGCAGTGAGAAGCATGGTTATTCAGTGCAGAACAGTGGTGAACATCGCCGGTCCGTTCATGTTGACACCTGCGGATTTGCTGGTACGTAATTTTTCGATATATTTCTTGTGTTTGTCGTTATCGTTTCAGTTTCTCTCGGTATCTCGAACTTATCATTCCTCTTCCTCTCTTCATCAGGTCGAAGCGTGCATTGAATACGATGCGGATTACATCGACGTTAATGGAGAAATTCCATTTAGTGCCAAGCTCATCGAATATCACGATTGGGCGAGGAGCAACGATGTGCTGGTCGTACCAAATTGTGCCGGTGCTGGCGGTGTTCCAGACGTAGGCGCGTTTTACACTTTTCGAAAGCTCCAAGAGCGCATTGCTAAATCGCGTTCAGATGAAATCGCGAAAAGCGCCGCTGTTTCTGACGACAAAGAGAACGCAACTACCAACATTGTTCAGTCGACCGAGCCAATAGATCCAATGAAAATCGACTGTGCAATCGATACTATGCATATGTATCTTTGCAGCTCTGGAGGTGGTGTTCCTTCGGGTGGTACATTAGCCACCAGAGCGGCGATGAACTCGCGCATGCGCGATGTTCATTCGCTCATGATGGATCCATACGCTTTAGGTGGTGCAATTAAACGCGGTCAAAGACCAGAAGACGCAGATAAACATCTCTCGGTTGTCGAGTACGACGAAGAATACAAAGGTTGGAAAGCGCCCTTCACGTATGCGTTCTACGAGACTAGACTCATTCGCCGTTCGAACTGGCTGAGCAGAAACATGGGCGGCGTTCCGTACGGAAGGAACTTGAACTATCTCGAACACTTGATACTCCCGAGCGAAGAGCATGCACGAGCTTTGCAGCAATCGAACACCTCTTCCAAAATGGAAGAAGAAAAGCTCAAAGCGGAAGGAAAGCTCTTCACGAAAGATCAAGGTTTATCGCTTGAAGATCGGGACAAAATATGGTGCGAGTACTGGTTCGATGCCGTTACCGAACACGGCGAGAAAATCCGCACGCGTTTAACTGGTAAAGACGGTTACGACGAAACCGCACACTTATCCGTCGAGTTGGCATTGTTAACGAGCGAGCACCGAGACGAGTTACCTCACAAAGGTGGCGTCTTGACGCCTGGCGTTGCCGGCGGTCAACTCTTCGTCGAAGCGCTCAATGAAACCGGCTTAACGTTCGAAGTCGTTGACGACGACGCTTTGCCGGATTTATCGAGGATTCCCCCCATTCATTAAAAGAAGAATAAATACAGCTAATTGGTGGTGATATTGATGACGGATGTTGTTATTTTTTCATTTTGAGTACTATATCTTTGCGAAACTAAAGAATCCCCAATGACTGAGTTTTTTTTCGTCGAGTTGTTCATTTTTAACGAAAATCAAAGGAAATACCCGATAATCTCTATTCCCACGCACACTCTCTCTACTCGATTGACACCCCGCGTCTTATCAGTGCATGAATAGCAGCGGCGGCAGAGCAACACACTTGCAATCTTCTTCTTCTTCTTCTTCTTCTTCTTCTTCTTCTTCTTTCTCTGTTGCTCTGCGCCGTCGTCTTCGTCGTGAACATTCAACAAAAGCACAAACACCTCTAACTACCATGTCTTCTTCTAAGAAGACGTTGTTAACCTTCGACGTCGATGGCACTTTAATCAAATCCGTCGGCGAAAACGCCAACAGGTTCCATAAAAACGCGTTTTCATACGGTTTCCAGAAAATATTCGGATTAGACACGACCATAGATGTGGTCAGCCATCATGGGTCAACCGATAAATTGATAATAAGAAGCGTGTTGGAATATCATAAGATTGATGCCGAGAGGATTGAAAACGAACTCGAAAACGTCGCCAACGCGATGATAGAATATGCCACAGAAAATATACACGATGCTGGTAATGGTATCGAACTTTTACCTGGAGTTTTAGAGTTATTAACGGAATTATCCGAACGCGAAGATTGTATCGTGACGTTGGTGACGGGAAACCTACAACCCATCGCGTGGGCAAAAATGACGCAATTGGGCATTAAACAGTATTTCAACGACATAGTCAAAGGCGGTTTCGGAAGCGATCACGAACAGAGATCCGTTCTCGTCTCTATTGCTCACGAAAGAGCGACAGAAAATGGTTTTAACGTTAACAAAAGATTTCATTTCGGCGACACGCAGAACGACATCACCGCCGCGGAGACCAGCGGCGCCGTTCCGGTTGGATTAGCCACCGGGATCTGGTCCCTCGACGATTTGAGAGAAGTTTGCGTGAATAAAGAGAAAGGATTGTTTTTTGAAAGTCTGCAGGATACCAGTGCCGTTTTAAAAGCGTTAGAGTTGTTGTAATATTATTTCGACCTCGGGTTTGTCCAAATATACATTTACCAAGCAAAGAAAATGAGGGGCCACAGAAAAGAAAAGCCTTGGTCACTTGGAGTTTCCCGCGGCAAAAGCTATTTTTGGGTACAGTTACTTTTCCCAATTCCTTCAAAACGAGAAGCTACGGAGAACACCAATGAGTTCGACTACCTGCAAAACCTGCCCGTGCGATTGCACCAACTGCAAATGCCCGAAGTGCGAGTGCACGGCGTGCCAAAGATCTAAAGCAAACTAACGCACCCGCGTTGTACGTTCGACACGAATAAAAATAACGGGAGAAGAATGTCCCCCCACTAATCAAGAATCAGTGTAATATATAAGAAGAAAAACACATAAAAACCTCTACGTGCTTTCCGTGCCTCACGCTCCCCGTTTGGACGATCGTAATATCCCCCGCAAAAAGTCGACTTTCACATCTCGTCGCGTCGCTCCCTCTCGTTCTTTCTCTCGCACCCAACCGGCGCGTGTTCTCAAACCCTTAGACCCCCTCGGGGGTCCCTTTGCCTTTTTTGTCTTTTGCCTCTGTTTGTTTTTTTGGGAGGTGGAAAGATCCCGAAAGAGGACTTAAATGGATCATTTTTATCAGTCCAGATCTCTCCTTTGCCTTTTGGAAAAGGATGGAAAAAGTTTTAAAAAAAGTCAAAAAAAAAAAAAAGAAAATGTAAAGACGGCACCGAGAGAGAGAGAGAGAGAGAGAACAAAATCAGATCGTCATCAATCCCGGTTCGTGACTTTTCAAATTTTGGAAGAAGACGTTTCGGTATCGAGGACGTCGAGCAGATCGCAGATCGCAGATCGCAGATCGGCACGCGTGCATCCATTGACGAAGAAACTTTCAGAGTAACGAAGAACTCCTCCCCCACGACCCAATGCTTGCACAAACGCAAAGCGTTTCCTCATCATCGTTTTCCTCCAATGCGGGGCACATTCGAGGTAACCGTCAAAAAGTGACGCAACCGTCTTCTTCTGCGATCAGACGATCTCGATCGACACAAAGATCTCCGCTCGTCGTGTGCGCCACTTCTGAACAAAAGTCAAGGATTGGCTTGTGCGGCTTGGCCGTTATGGGTCAAAACTTAGCGTTGAACGTCGCGGAGAAAGGATTTCCGATTTCCGTCTATAACCGTTCCGGTGAAAAGACGGACGGGTGCGTGAAAAGAGCCGAAAAGGAAGGTTTATCGAACAATTTGCGTGGTTATAAGGATTTTAAAGAATTCGTGGAATCGATCGAGAAACCGAGACATATCATCATATTAGTGAAAGCGGGTGCGCCGGTTGACGCGACCATCGAAGGCTTGTCGCAGTTTCTGGAACCGGGGGACTGCATCATCGACGGCGGGAACGAATGGTATGAAAACACCGAACGTAGAATGAAGCAAGTTCAAGAGAAAGGCTTGTTGTACTTGGGTATGGGCGTGTCTGGAGGCGAAGAAGGGGCAAGAAATGGACCGTCGATGATGCCGGGTGGGTCCGAAGAGGCGTATAAACGCATCGAAGATATTTTGAAACCGGTGAGTGCACAAACTAATACTGGCGCATGCGTGACATACGTCGGAAAAGGCGGCGCGGGTAACTTTGTAAAGATGGTGCACAATGGCATCGAATACGGGGACATGCAATTGATTTCTGAGGCCTATGATATCTTGAAAACCGTCGGTGGGTTAACGAACGAGGAAATGCACGCCGCTTTCGTGGAGTGGAACAAGGCCGAATTGGAATCGTATTTAATCGAAATCTCTAGTTACATTTTGGAGAAGAAGGACGATAAAAAAGACGACAATTCGTTCTTAGTGGACAAAATTTTGGACAAGACTGGCATGAAGGGTACTGGTAAGTGGACCGTCCAACAAGCAGCGGAGTTATCCATCGCTGCGCCGACGATTGCGAGCAGTTTAGATTCGAGATTTTTGTCCGGTTTGAAAGACGAACGCGTTGCCGCGGAGGCTGTGTTCAAAAACAAAGGTTTAGTGCCGGCGAATTCCAAAGGGCCGGCCGCTGGTATCGATAAGAAGCAGTTGATCGATGACGTTCGCAAAGCGTTGTACGCGTCGAAAGTGACGTCATACGCGCAAGGTATGAACTTGATCAGAGCTAAATCGAATGAGCAAGAGTGGGGATTAAATTTGGGTGAGATGGCGAGAATTTGGAAAGGTGGGTGCATCATTCGCGCGGCGTTTTTGGATCGCATCAAGCAGGCTTACGACAAAGACCCGAACTTACCGTCTTTGCTCGTTGACGATGAGTTCGCTTCCGAACTCGTCGATAAGGAACAAGCGTGGAGACGTGTCATCGTCGCCGCAGTAAACACCGGTGTGTCCACACCGTCCATGTCTTCGTCACTGAACTACTTCGACACATACAGAAGAGGACGATGCCCGGCGAACTTAGTCCAAGCGCAAAGAGACTTTTTCGGTTCTCACACGTACGAAAGAATGGATATGGAAGGCTGGCACCACACTTTGTGGAGCGACATGAATAGCGCTGATAGTATTACAACCTCCGGGTACACGAATTAAGAAAACGCATTTTATTATCGAACTTTCTATATGTAAATATTACTTAAAATATGCTTACAAGTGTAACTACTATGGTAATACTATGGTAAAACTATGATGGTAAAACTAACTACTATACTAAGTGTTTTACATTTATCGATTGAGATTCTTTTCAAAACTTTTCTCCGAAATCGTTTTCGTTCTTCTTATTCGCTCGCGCGTGCAACGTTGGGAAGCTCGGCATCTCTGATTTCAACTTTGGTCTCGGTTGCGTCTTGAAATATGGGTGCATCAACGCTTCTTTCGCTGAGCACCGTCGTTTTGGATCGTACGTCAGCATCGCGTTGAGTAAATCAATACCAGTCTGGTGTAAGTTCGGAAACTCGTGCTCGAGATAGTTGTACGGTTGCTCTGGAATGAGTGTCGTGCCGACATTTGGCAGTTTGCTCCATCCGGGCCAAATCCTTTCGTTCGGCGCGCCCAGCAAGTTAAAAATCAGTTCCAACTGCGTCACTTCAGTTTTACCAGGAAAGATTGGATCGTGCTTTAAAAATTCTGCGAGTACACACCCGGCAGCCCATATATCAATGGATGCCGTGTACGCGTCGTCTCCAAATAAAACTTCAGGCGCGCGATACCACAACGTCACCACTTTCGGCGTGTAACAAAACTGCCCCCTTTTCCGTTTTTTCCTGTTTCCATTTTCGTCTTTTTCGTCTTCATGTTCGTCTTCTGTTCTGTCTTCTCCCAGTTCGTCTTCTTCCTCTTCTCTCATCGGTTCAAAACTCCTCGCCAATCCAAAATCACACAACTTCAACTCCCCTCTATTATTCAACAGCAAATTCGATAACTTCAAGTCCCTATGCATAATCCATCGGTCATGTAAATACTCCACCGCTTTCAATAGTTGGACGATCAAACACTTCGATTCGCTCTCTAAAAACGGTTGTCTCATGTTATCCAGCAAAGAGGCTAAGTCGTGCTCGCAATATTCAAAAACTAAGAACACGTTGTTCAACTGGTTCCCTTGGACGACTCGCAACAAGTGCACGATGTTTTCGTGGGAACAGCAGAGTTGCAATATCCGAACTTCTCGCAAAGTGGTGATTGGAACGCCGTTCTTCTCTCGATCCATGCGGACTTTTTTCAAAGCAACGATTTCGTTCGTTTTCTTATCTCGCGCTCTGTACACGACGCCGTACGTGCCTTCTCCAATGCGACCGAGCTTTTCGTACGCGGAGAGCGATTTCGGTGTTCCCCCGAGTGAAGGTGGATTTGGTGCGTCGTCGGTCCCATCGTTGCCCTCGTCGATGCGCATTATTATTTACTCCAAAAAGGTTCTCTTCCACCTCTCTTTCAAATCATCCTCTGTCGCGTCCGATTGCGTGCTCGTTGTTGTTGTTGTTGTTGTTGTTGTTTTTTGTTGTTTGCGCGCGTCTCCCGCGCGTGTTTTGACCCACTCGTTGCGCGCTTGGGACGTGCTCCTCTTTTACTCAATGAAATCCCTTTTTTTCTTTTTTCTTTTTTGTTGTTGTTGCGATGAGAAACGAAGGGGACTTCAAACATTTTTTTTTTTTTTGGGAAGGAAAAACCCGCACAATAATAATTTGAGGCCCCCTCGTCTTTGGGCTTCTCTGACTAAAACTCTCGTCCCCTTACTTTTACGACCCCATACTCAGTACTCCTACTCCTACTACCTAAACTACCTTACTACGAACGACACTGATAATACGCACCACCACCAAAAGGAGCGCGAGGAAGAGCCACCGTCGGCCGAGAGAGCGTTGAATCGAGAAGACCGCGCGCGGAGCGAGACGTCGGACTCTTCGCGCGCGAATCGAGAGATTTTGAAAAAGGGGGACGACTTTTGACGAACGACAACGAACATTTTCTCTGCTAAGAAATATCTAATAAACATCGTCACCGGAGAAAACTCGCGATAATGGAGTTCACCAAACGGTTCCATCAATTCGGATCGTTCGCGTCGAACATCGTCAACAACACGAAAAACGTCCAAATGCCACAAAACCCAGGGCAAGTCTTCTGCATCGGCGCCGGTTTATTAGGGACGGTGGTCATCAAAGTGACCAAAAAGAAGGAGAAAAAATTTGTGCATCCGCACGAGGAATACGAACACGCTTTAGAACGAATGAAATCGGCGGAGAGTCGAATCGAAGCGGTTTCTTCGCTTTTAAAAGAGATGACAGAAGAATGCAACGAGACAAAAGAGGAGTTATCGATCGTCGTGTCACAGAAGAACGCCATCGAAAGGATGTTGGAAGAATTAGAGAAAGCAAAAGAGCAAGCGGAGAAAGCGTCGAGAGATTTGCAAAGAAGCGTAAACGTGTTGACGAGCGAGTTGGAGACAAACAAAGAACGACACGTGGAGAAAGTGAAGCAGTGGAGAAACGAAATCGTGAGTTATCGCGAGAAGACGCACGAAAATTTCTTGGCGGAGGTTATCGGGCTGGTGAGCGACATGGATAACGACATTGAAATCGAAGTCGTTCCACATTCAATGTTACCGCACGAAAGAGCAGAAGTGCACTTGAAAGAAGGCGAGAACGAGTGGGAATACAATCCGCGTTTTGCGTTAGAAGATAGCGCGAGATTGAGCATTTTGGCGAATTGCGGGAAAAGCGCCAAGGAGGTGAAACAAGTGAAAGCAGAGAAGATTCTTTCACACGCGACCAAGAAGGTCGAGTCGCCTACTCACGTGAAGAAAGTTGCGACGCCGACGAGAAAAGCTTTTGCAAGAATTACAAACAACCAAGTCACACAAAACATTACCGAAAAGATTATGACGAAGACGATGAAACCGAAACCGCCGCCCACAAAGAAAAGCATGCTGTCGTCGCCGGATGCGAAAATATCAAACAAAGAGTTTGGCGAGATGCTTTATTTCGATTTCGAGAATAACAACGCGAAGAGCGCGGCGGACAGCAAGTCTTCCGTTGGAAAGTTAGCGGGCGCTAAAGCTAAATTTATGGCAAAATGGAACTCTTCAAAAGCCGGAGCCGTCGCTGAAACGGCTTTTGGAGTGTCCGATGTCAAGCGCGCGTTCAAGATTAATGGTCAGGTTGAGGAAATCGAATATATTTCCCCGAGCCGAAGAGATTTGTCAGTTGTGCGATAAAAATCATATGCGAATAAGAATATTTGAAATGACATGATTTGTCCCTCTCTCTTTTTCCAATTTAAACTCTTATATATGTTCGTGTAAATCTCTGTTTTTCTTTCAATTCGTCGTCTTTTGCTTCTTCGCGGCTTTCTCGTCGTTAGCTTCCGCCTCTTTCTCGATGAGACCGATCAAAGTCTCTACACGTCGACCCAACTCTTTCGGAGTTCTCGACTTGATGAACCAATCGAATCTAAATTGCCAGTGTTGTCTGATTTGCGCTTTCAACTCTTCCCAGTTCCCGAAGCCAACCTCCGTGATGGAGCACAGAAGAAAACGATCTTCTTCTTCGGTGTACGATTTCACTTTGTTCGGGCCGTATACCACCTTCAACTCACGCCACGGGTTCTTGTAAAGCGAGAGTTTCTTCTTCACCGCCTTCAACATGTCTTCTTGTCGTTGAATCTTGGCTTCGCCTCTTTTAATGTTACCTTCAATTCTCTTCCAATCGGCAATCTCGTGGCAGCGCTCCCAAAACACTTTGGCGTACTCTTTCACCTCGCTTATAGTCTTACCTTCCATGTCCAAGGCAATTGCATCCAAATTTTTCCGGCCATGCGCTTCGCATGCTCGGCAGAACAGTTGAAAGTCTCTTCTGTTCCAGTCCGTGAAACCTTCAGCCAGAAGTTTATTGTACTCTTCCCGTTCTTCTTCTGTGAGAGCCGGAGGGGCGTTCGGGTCGTCTGGCTCTTCCACCTCTTCTCCGTCCGCGCCAGTCGTTCTTGGTCTGTTTTGTTTCTTCTCCCATTCGTACGTCTTGCGCTTGACATCCTTGTCGTAAAACGCTTGAATTTTCTTGACTTCGAAAAACTGAAAATCGTTCATTTGCTGCAAACGCGCGATTCTCGGGCCAGACTTTCCACTCGGGCGTCCGCCTTGGTTCATTTGGTCTTTGTAGTACTGGTTTTCGCTGTAATTTTTCTTTCTTTCCCGCTTTGGTGGATCGATCCAGTTCGAAGAAATGATGGCTTTGACATCAATGCCTTCCGGAAGCTTTTTTGACTCTTCCTTTGCCTCTTGCTCTTCAAAATCGTATAAAGAAGCGTCCGCGTTCATGGAAAACTTCAACGCTTTGTCCGTAAAACCAGACATTTTTTCGTTTAACTGTTTGGTAGCTTCCTCACCCTTGGCAATAATTGCGTCGACATCTTCGGCTGTCAAATCGGTAACAGCCGTGGAATCAAAAATGTGCTCTGCGCCGAATCGAACCATATTCGCTAAATCTTCCTTGTTAACAGATTTCTGGTTTTGCTGCAAACGACCTTGCTGAATAACTAAAGCGTCCAAGGCTAACTTTTTGTACGCCTTTTCGATGACTTTCTCTTCGACGGAATTATCGGTACAGAATCGAAAGACAGAAACTTCCTTCTTCTGACCGATGCGATGCGCTCTGTCCATGGCCTGTAAATCCATCTGTGGGTTCCAATCGGAATCATATAAAATGACGGTATCTGCGGTAGCTAAGTTAATACCCAAGCCACCAGCTCGAGTAGACAAAAGAAACACAAACTTTTCCGAGTTCGGTTTGTTGTACTCTTCGATAGAGTCTTCGCGAATTTGACCATCCGTGTTACCATCGATTCTGCAGTATTTATAACCACGATACATCAAGTAATCTTCCAAAACGTCCAACAAACGAGTCATTTGCGAGAAAATCAAGACTCTCGAACCGCGTTGTTGAAGCTTGGGGAGCAATTTATCGAGTAAAATCAATTTACCCGAAGTCGTAACGAGATGTTCGCCAGTGATGTACGGCGGTCCCGGCTCCGCACCTTCAAATAAGTACGGATGGTTGCAGCACTTTCTCAATTGCATGACCATGTTCAACAATCTCGAACGATCCGAACCAGAGTTCACGACGTCGATATCTTTTTGTAAGATGCGTTTGTAAATTTGCTTTTGTAAATCGGACATACCAATTTTCAAAATGGTCTCCTTTTTTGGTGGCAAAGATTTCTCAACCTCCGCTTTCAAACGTCTCAACAAGAACGGTCGCAACACTTTATGCAACTGCTGAACAACGTCGACGGATCCACCGTCTTCGTCTTCGACGTTCGCGAAAAAGTCGTCGAAATCTCCCGCGACGGCGAAAACTTCCGGCAACAAAAAGTTCAAAAGCGCCCAAAGTTCGTGCAAGTTGTTTTGCAACGGCGTACCCGTGATCAACATGCGATTATTGCACGAAAGCATGCGCAAAGTCACCGCTAATCTGGACTTTTCATTCTTCAAACGGTGCGCCTCGTCGATGACGATATATCTCCAGTGAAATTTCTTCAGTGCTGACTTTTCTTTGATAACCATTTCGTACGACGTGACGCAAACATCAAACATACCAGGACGCATCGAGTTTCTTATTTGCTCTTCGCGAGCTTCGCGGTTACCGTGGAATTTGAACACTCTTAAAACCGGACACCATCTCTTGAACTCGTTCATCCAGTTACCAAGCGTGGACTTCGGAACGACGACTAAATGCGGACCCGTGATGCCGCGATATTCGTGCAAATACCCCAAGAGCGAAATCGTTTGGAGCGTCTTCCCTAAACCCATCTCATCGGCTAAAATACCATTAATGCCTTGGTCAAACAGCTTAATCATCCAGTTCAAACCTTCAATTTGGTATTGTCTCATAGTGCCAAACTTAATGCACGACGGTTGCACGGTCAATCTCGTTCCGTGGAAGTGGTCTTCGTTTTCAACCATTTCTTTATCCTCCTCATCTTCGTCGATGGTTTCCTTCCTCGCCTTCTTTCCTTTCTTTTCCTTTGCGGCATGAGACTTCGACCCGGCAAGAAAGTGAGCAAACACTTCCGTTTCCGCCAAAAGCACTTTATACTTTGAGTTCTTGTTCCCTTCCTTTGCGACTTTGGCATTTTGTTCTCTTCGAACGCGCTCGAGTTCTTCTTGCTGTTGCTTCTTTAGCTCTCGCAAACGCGCCTTCTCTGCCTTCGCCGCGGCGAGTTTCGACGGCGTCATCGGCGACATGATTTCGCCTTCTTTGGCCTAAATAGAAGAAGAGAATGTATCGTGAGTTGGATGATTGAACGCAACAGATGTTGTCGATTGACTCGCGAAATATTTTTTTCTTCTCTCTTTGTTTGTTGTTAAGTTGTTGTTGTTGTTGTTGTTGTTGTTGTGTTGGTCGCCATCCACGAGAGAAGAGAGAGCGTTCAAAAATTTTGGAAAAGGACGACGAAAAGACCGATCCGAGAGGATGGAACGCACGACGCGCTTTTCGCATCGAAATCACCACGCGAGACGAAAACAAAAGCGTCGCTCGCGTGGAAAGCGAGAATCTGCGACGCGAGCTCTCCCTTCCCAACCGTCGCGTTCGGTGTCGCGCGCGCGCGCGCGCGCGCGGTTGAGAAAATCGAAAAAAACGACCAAGGCCGATCTCGTCGTCGCAAGACAAAAGAGACATTTCAAACCGCATTTCTCAAAAGCGCACCTCTTCCACATTCTCGTCGCTGTCGTAACTCTCCACGTTCGTCTCTTCTTCGCCCTGCGCGTTCGCGTCGTAATCGTCGTCCGCGAACGCGATGTCGTCGTCCGAACCGGACTCGTTTCCTCCTTCTTCTCCTCCTC
>VIAU01000078.1:0-10688 GCA_009618085.1 Bathycoccus sp. SAG3 | reverse complement strand
CAGAGAACGCCGCGACGACGAATGCGACGAACGACAACAACAACAACAACAACAACAACAACAACAACAACAATACGAATGCGACGAACAACGACGATAAAAAAGTCGTCGATGACGACACCATCGCGAAAGAGTTGGTTCGATTGCTGAAAACGTGCGACATGAACGTGATGACGGAGAAGATGATCAGGAAAAAACTCGGGTCGGAGGAATGTTTGAACATGGATTTGAGCGAGAAAAAAGGATTGATTAAAGAGGTGGTGACGAAATATTTAACGGAAGGCGCGGAGGCGTTTGATGGAGCGTTTGGGAGCAACGGCGGCGACGAAGGGGAAAAAAAGAAGGATCACGAGAACAACGACAATGAGAACAACGAGATAAGTTTCAAGTGGAAAGTACCTCCGGGAGCTGATGATGGGAAGCTAAACCCGAATATTCGGGAAAGAGATGTGGACACGTCGAAACCAGTCGTAATCATCGGCGCCGGACCATCGGGTTTAGCGTGCGCGAACCAGTTGAAATCGAGGAACGTTCCGGTCATCCTTTTAGAAGCGAGAGACCGAGTCGGTGGGAGGGTTTGGACGGAAAGAGAGACGTTTTCACAGCCGGTAGATTTTGGTGCCTCCATCGTGACCGGTACAGAACCGAACCCGAAAGCGAGAACGGGCATGCCATGGTTAGGTATTCGCGCAGATCCCTCCGCCGAAGTCAGTTCGCAAATCGATTTGAAATTAGTAGAGTTACGTACAGGTTGTCCTTTATACGACGGCGAAGATGGGCGCTTAGTCGATGGCGAAAAAGATGCGAGAATTGAAAAGCTGCGAGACTTATTGATGGACGAAGCGAGAGAGACGGTGGAGGCGCGAGGCGAAGACGCCACCGCGGATATCGGTTTAGGAGAAATGATTGAAGATTTAACCAAAGTCCATTTCGAGCGCGAATATTTAGAAGATAAATTGAGGAAGAAACAACAAGAAGAAGAAGAAAAGGAAAAAGAAAAACAAGACGATGAAGATGATGACGACGACGACGACATGGACGATGAGAAGAAACAACAAAAGTTGGACAAAATCAAACAGTTTTCCAAGGCCGATAAACGGTTGCTTGATTGGCATTGGGCAAACTTAGAATACGGATGTTCTGCGAAACTCGGGGACGTATCGTTACCTCACTGGAACCAAGACGAAATGTACGGCGGGTTTGGCGGCCCGCATTGTATGGTGCGAAACGGCTACGGCCAAATTACCGATGCGTTAGCGCGAGAAATAGAAAGAACCGAACAAAAAGACACGTGTATTAAACTCAACACAATTG
Source organism: Bathycoccus sp. SAG3 (assembly GCA_009618085.1). Lineage (NCBI taxonomy): Eukaryota > Viridiplantae > Chlorophyta > Mamiellophyceae > Mamiellales > Bathycoccaceae > Bathycoccus > Bathycoccus sp. SAG3. The sequence continues at coordinate 9,374 of VIAU01000078.1, read as the reverse complement.
TCAAGAAAGTGACTGTCACGAGCACGAAAAGTCCGTTCGATGGCGTCAACGTCGAATGCGCCGATGGTACCACCTACGAAGGCTCCGCAGTGGTGTGCACGGTACCTCTTGGGTGTCTAAAAAACGACGACGTCGAGTTCGTACCAGAATTGTCCATCGCGAAACGAAACGCAGTCCAAAGACTAGGTTTTGGAAATTTGAATAAGCTCGTCATCGAATTCGAAGAACAGTTTTGGTCGGACGATCGCGATTATTTTGGCGTTGCCGTGGACAGCGAAGACGAGGCGAAAATGAACAACCGCGCGCGATGTTTCATGTTTTGGAACTTGAAACCCGTCTGTGGCGGAAACATATTGATAGCGTTAGTCGCCGGCTCAAACGCACGAGATACCGAAAATAATCACACGGAAGAGTCGCAACAAGAACTCGTGAATGTAGCCGTGGAACAGTTGGCGAAAGTACACTTTAACGGCGACCAATCGAAAATCAAAGTGAAAGCGGCCAAGGCTACCGCGTGGGGCAAAGACCCATTTGCGAGAGGCTCGTACTCTTACGTCAAGAAAGGGTCTCGAGGTGCCGCAGATTACGACGAGCTAGGTCGTCCAGAATTGAAGGGACGCTTATTCTTTGCCGGCGAACACACGTGTAAAGAACATCCAGATACGGTTGGCGGCGCCATGCTCACTGGATGGCGAGCGGCGAGACAAGTATTGCGTAAACTCTCAGGCGAGCAAGGTAAAATCTTCGACGAAGTCTTCGATCTCGAAGAGATGCGAAAGAAAGCCGAAGAAGAAGCTCGACAACTGGCGTTAATGGAAGATTCCGATTACGACAGCGAGCTGGAAGGCGAAGAGTTTGAAAAGATGAAAGCGGCGATTGCACGCAAGCACGAAGCAGAAGAACGAGCAAGGAACCAAGTCGTAGACGCAGATGCATTAGCAGGGAGAGACGAAGCAAAATCGGTGTACAAACTATCCATGACGGTGGACTCGTCCTCGAAGACGAACTCCATTGGTCTTGCTCTCGCGGAAATTATGGTTGATAATGAAAACCACTACGCGTTGAAAACGGGCGCTGGGAAACGCGCATTGATGCACGCCGTTTTATCGCTCACCAACATTGAAAAAGAAAAGTGGGCGTATGGAAAACACAATGGATTGGTAACATTTAATGAATGGTTGGGTAAATTTGCTAAACGCGCGCGACGAGACGGTGACGACGAAGACGCCATGACCGCGTTGAAAGTCATTCAATCGATTCCGTTTGATTTCAAGTTGATGAAGAAATCTGGCGTGCCTTTAACCATTAAGGATTACTTTCAATCGCACGAAAACGCGGGATTAAAGCAAGCCTCCAAAGGTATCATTCGAGAGTGGATGCGTTTGTTAGCGCTTGGTGGCGATAAGACTCGCATGTCTGCCGGCGGCAACAACTCGCCGTACGGAAACGTGTTAGCGCCAAAACAAGACAACATTACGACGACACTTTTGAAATCGATTAAAAACAACGGCATGCACACCATCGCGAGCGACGTTGCGAAGCAAAACAATAAAACCAACGCTCTTTCCGATGTAGAACTTCTGGCTTTGCACGAAAAACAACGCAAAGAGGCAAAAGAAGCCGCCGAACGCAAACTTCGCGACCAGCGCGAAGCGGTCGTCAAAGCCGCCTCAGATCTTCCCGAAGGCCAAGCCGCGCTTGCGGCCCGACAAGCGGCGGAACAAGCTAAGTTAGACGCAGAGCGCGCGATTCAAGCCGCCAAAGATGCCGCGCAAACCGCCATGGAACATCACAACAATGACACGGATTCCGACGACGATCAAGGCGTAAACATGAACATTTCCTCCTTTGAAGATTTTCAAAACGCAGCTAATTTGAAACGAGAGAAAAAGAGAGCGAAAGCGAAAGCGAAAGCGGCGAAACGCGCGAGAGAAGACGCCGAAGATGCTGCCGCTTTAGGTGAAGTCGACGACGACGCTGCCGAGGGGTATAATGCAAAAAAGAGCAAAGCCGCCGCCGACGTCGATACTCTCACCGAAGAAGCGTACGAAGAACGCGTGACTAAACAAGTCACCAAATACGTCTTCGAGCAACTCAAACTTAAACGCGACCGGGACATTCTCACGAAGAAACAGTGCAAAAAATACGAACAGAAGATAGTTCGTACGGTCATCGACCACGCGAAAGAGTCGGCCACGACGAAACTCGACCCATCCGTCGCTTTTATGACCAGCCAACGCAAAGAGAAGATTAAAAGTTTAGTGAACAAATACGCCGTCGTCGGGCAGAAAGAAAACGAGAACAAGAAGAATAAAGGAGATTGATACTACCATCGCGTTGTGAGATACATTTTTAGCAGAGAAGAGAGGTACCCTCGCACACTCGCGTCACCTCTTTCATACACTATTGGCCAGCTCTCGGGTCCCTCTACTTTTTCTCCATCCTTCCTTTTCCCTTTTATAATATGAATAAGTAAGTGGGAAAACAACACAAATTTGACGCGCAGCTGACATTTCACGCAAAAAAAAATGTCGGGAGGAGGAGGGTTCAGCGGTGCCGTCAAGCTTTCCGCCTCTTCTTTGAACGATTACATCGCGCCTTCTCAGGCGTGCATCGTGCCTCTCTCCGACGATGATTCTGCACGACGTCTGCCCGACGATTCGATCGATTCTTCCGGGGAAATCCTTCGCCGTTCCAGAACGGCGTTTCAGAAGGATGACGACGACGAGACGACGACGACGAAAACGACGACGACGAAAATGAGATTCGAACCAGCAAAAGAGACGTTCGGCTTTGACGGGAAATCGTCGTCGATACAAGTATCCCTCTCCGATTGTCTCGCGTGCTCTGGGTGCGTGACTAGCGCGGAAACGGTGTTGATGCAACAGCAATCAGTGAGCGAACTTTTGAACAAAAACTTTGCGGACAAAACGCAAAAGTTGATAGTGACTATATCTCCGCAATCGGTCGCCTCGCTAGCGGTGAAGTATGCTCTGAAAAGCGAAGAGATGTTGGAAAAATTGTGCGGGTTTTTTAAGGTGCACTGTAACGCTTTCGCGGTGTGTAGCAGTAACGAGGCGAGAGCAGCGTCGCGGGCGAGATACGCGAGGGAGTTTATAGAGAGGAAAACGTCGTCGTCGTTGCTGTTGCCAATGATTGCATCGGCGTGTCCCGGGTGGGTGTGTTACGCGGAGAAGACAGAAAAAGCGTTGAAGGATGTGGAACTGTTAGCAAAGGCAAAGAGTCCGCAGGCTATAGCTGGTACGTTTGCGAAAAGGGCATTTTCAGACGAGGCAGAGGCATATCACGTGTCGGTGATGCCGTGTTTTGATAAAAAATTGGAAGCGAGTAGAAAGGAGTTTAAAGCGACGACGAAAAGAAAAGGAGATGTAATAGAAGGAGACGACGGTGATAGCGTCAATGAGACAGATTGCGTGTTGACGACTACGGAGGTTGTGGAGTTGTTGGAGAAGAAATGTAACGTCGTGGATGAGGCGGGTGTGCGGAGTTTGCCAAGTGCGAAGATTGATTCTATGTTTGCGTCTTGGTCGTCGTCGAGGAGAGATGACATGATGGATGTTGAAGAAGGTGAAAATGAAGAAGAAAATGTACTCCTGCCACCAGCCTTTGCGGCAACATCAGGCGGTTACCTCGAATACGTCTTTCGTAAAGCGGCTAGGGATCTCTACGGCGTTGATTTGAGCGGCAAAGATTTAGAATACAAGACGCTGACGAACGCGGACATGCGCGAGGTGGAATTAAAAATTGACGGCGAAGTGAAGTTGAAATTTCTGTTAGCTTACGGGTTTCGAAACGTTCAAAACGTTTCCAGAGCGTTGAAGAGAGATCCAAATAAGTGGGATTTCATTGAAATGATGGCGTGTCCGAGCGGATGCGCCAACGGCGGTGGGCAAGTGCCCCCGAAGCAGTCGTATTTGAACGCCAAGTTGTTAAAACGAGTAGAAGAGGTATACATGGAAGGTGAGATGGAAAGTGAACGCAGAAATGTACACTCGGCGGCGTTGAAAAGTATGCTTGCGTCCGCTAAAGAAAACGGCGATACCACATCGGTGTTCGATACAACCTATAACGCGTTGACGGCATCGAGCGATATGAAGAACAAAGTTACGATTGCAAATGTGGATAATTGGTAGAGAAATAGCTAAATAGATTTCTTAAGTTACAGTAGGTAGGGGTTATGAGAAAAATAGATAGTAGTTGATTCATTAGTCTAAAGCGCGTTGTTTAATTTATCGTCGTTTTCCTTGGATGAATCGTTTTCTCCTCCTCCTCCTCCTTCCCCTCCTTTCACTTTCCCCACAATTATAGGCACAAGTTTCCTCGAAATAAATACCACAAACACGCTGCCGAAACCTACAATCCATCCAATCCACCATCTACTGTCTAACATAACAACCGAGACTGAAACGATCATCTGCACTATTTGCATCGGACTACCAAACTTTAAAAAGTTTGCAAACACGTAGCCTCCCGGGCCGTACACCATCAAGTTCGTTTGGTACCCAAACGGAGACATGAACGATGCGGACGCGGCGAGCATTAAGAGAAAACTCATTTGCGCATTTGGAATGCCTTGCTTTTCAGCAGACTCGGCGGCAATCGGGAACATCAACGCCGCGGCAGCATTATTGCCAACAATGTTACACAAAACAACCGTGGCAATGTATACAGCGACTAAAATACCGGCTTTGCCGGTACCCAAAGCGTTCCCGGCGGCGACCAAGTTTTGTGCGATGGCGGTAGCTACACCGGATTGTTCCATAGCCGCAGATATACCAAACGCGGCTGCAATAGTCACAATAACATCCCATTTCACCGCAGATCTTGCGGCTTCTTGGGTCAAACACCCAGTTGCTAACATGACACCAGAGGCCAACAACGCTGCGATGAACAAATCGAGAGCGCCGGCGACAAAAACGGCAATCATGACAACTGCGGTACCCAAAGACGGTAACAACTTATCAAACTGCGGCGGGGCAGAATCTTCGATTTCGGAAACTAACGCAAACGCCGGGTCGCGTTTATGGTTTGATAGAAAGGTCGTCGACGTGTCTAACAGCAAAACATCTCCCGCTTGCAAAACGATGTCACCAATGCGCGCTTGAATTCTACCGCCAGACCTCTGCACGGCGATAATAACCGCGTCGTATCTTGTTCGAAAATGCGCATCTCTGACCGATTGTCCTTCCAGAAGAGAGTGCTGTGACACAACAGCTTGTACGAGTCGTCGATCGGTTTTACGGATGGACAATTTCGCGACTTGATCGTCTTGCGGCACCATGCCCGGGATGCGTCGAAGCGTTTGCATGCCACTCATGTCCCCGGCAAACCACAAAACGTCTTCGCCTCGCAAAATGGTTTCAGGATCCACAGTTTTAGTGACACCTTTTGCACCACCTTCTTGCATGGCCGTGAGAAATAACCCCGGGGTGTTGACCAAGTCAACCCCCCGGATAGTTTTGCCATCTAAAGCGCCTCCGGCGACCACGCGCATGGGAATCGCAAACTCACTAAAATTCAAATCCTGTGACGCGTCCGCCAATAAAACTTCCATGTCGTCTCCGCAAGTAAATGCAGACGTATTTTCAAACCCTTCCATATCGCTCAAGTTGATGCCGCTAATATCTAAATTACTTTTCGATTGCGTCCTACTTCGCGATTTCATATCGCTTCCGCTCAAATCGCCCTTCGAGGCGCTTCGAAACATCCCACCCAAAGAACTGCTTTGCGCTGTCATTCGGCTCTTTTTCGTTTCTTGCTGCACTTGTTCGCGCTCTAATTTCGCCTCTTCTCGTTCTCTCTTTTGTTCCATCAACGGCGAATCTTCTGCCGCGTGCAAAATCAGAATGTCGTTGTGTTGGAAGATAATTTTGCCTAATCTGTTTTCAGCCACGTTAGAAGACGTGGCCGTGCTTCCCGCTCTTTGAACAGCCATGATGGAGGCTTTGTATTTCCTCCTGAACAGCACTTCTCGGGGAGACATGTCGATTAATGTTGATTTCCCTCCGATTCTCGCCCTCAAAACAAAATGTTTCTTCACTGCCAATGAATGTTGCCGATTATCTATGTATTCATGCGACTGTTTTCGCAAGGTAGATTGTTGCTCATCACCCTGCACCGCACTAGTGTTGTTGTCCGTGTTGTCGTCGCCGTCGTTCGTAAACTTCCGCAACAATTTTTCGTAATTGTGCACATCTACGGACGCTCTTCGTTGCAATTCTGTTTCGCGTTTGCGATGCTCGTACCCCAAACCGACGATGGCATAATCGTCTTGGAATCGAGGCGAACCTTTCTGTGTACCTGCCGACGTCGGCGTGCCAATTTTACTCGAGTAGGCGCTTTCCTTTTTCGAATCCGAATTTTCATTAGCACTACTGTTACTAAACGGATCCCCCGCGTCGGTCCATTTCGGACTCGGATCTAAACTGTTCCGCTGGCTACCTCCGTTCGATACACTTTCCCGAAACACGCCTGCAATCATCTTCTCTTCTACGTCGTGCGTCAACGGTACTAACCCGTGTTCATCGCATACTTCTCCAATCTTATCCACCAACCCGGTAAAAATCAACACGTCGCCGGCTTCCAAGAGAAATTCCGGTTGCACCGCGCGCATCACCATATCCCCTCTTTGCACTGACACTAAATATAATCCGTTCAATCCTCTCAGAATAGCCACAGGAGAATCCACTACAGGGCTGCCTCTCGGTACGACCGCCCCGACCGTTAAATCTTCCGTGTTCATATCCCCTGTTGCGCCGCCGCCGCCGTCCTCACCCCCGTTTTTATTTTCTTTCTTCCCGCCAGGCAGCAAAAACGGACTCGCAACGAGCATGTAACACAAACCGCTTAACAAAACCGGCACCCCGTACTTGCTCAACTCGAATAAACCAATCGCTGTTTCCTCGGGATACCTTTCTTTTCGCATCCCATCGACGACTAAATTCGTACTCGTCCCTATCAAAGTACACGTCCCTCCCAAAATACTTGAAAACGACAACGGTATAAACAGCTGCGCTACGTTTATCTTACACTTCCTGCACCATTTCTGTACGATTGGAATCATAATCGCCACGACTGGTGTGTTATTCAAGAACGCGCTCACCGTCGCGATCGGTACCATCAGTCTCAGCTGCGCGTCCGCGACCGATCGAGGATTGCCTAACAACTTCCCCATGTAATAGTCCAACGCCCCCGTGTTCGAAATCCCCGCCGCGACGACGAAGAGGCACGCCACCGTGAGGAGTCCTTTGTTCGAGAACCCTTTCAGACCGTCCTCGATGGAGACTATCCCCGCCACGAGTTCGAGCGCGAGCGCCCCGAGCATGAGCACGTCCGGACCGGCGACGTTGCGCAACAAACACACGAACATCAACATCACGACGCTGATGCAATACCATCCTTCCCACGCTTTTGCACCCGACCCAGACGCCATCGCAATCGGAAAGAAACGCGTGACACTCTATATGTGTATATATGTATATATATCACCGAAAAACGGCTCAAAGACGATTCGAATGACGACCCGTCGTGACTCGAGGAGGAGTTTTACCCGTGTCCCACCTCGTGTCACGCGCAGAGACGACGGTTGCGTGCGGTGGACGCGCGTCTTTGGGGGAAATGAAAAATGCCGAATTATGTGTTATCTTCGTCTGAGACCTTTTTTCCTCTGGGAACGCGCGCAGGCTTTCATATTATGGTGTTACATTGAGATATACTACACGCGCGCGCACTCTATTTCTATCCGTCTATCTATCTATCTATCTATCTATCTATTCTCCTTCTGTGACTACTACGCGTGCGAGTACAGCTGCAGAATGTCCGGCATCATTAAAGAGTTCTTCTCCGGGCGGACACTTTCATTTTGACCGGACTCTCTGGACGTAACGTGATTCCAGCGGCGTCGCGGGGGAACCGATTATCGATTAAATCAAAGTGTCTTTTTTCGCACGAACATGCGAGGAGTAGAATAGCTTCTAACATGGCGAATTGCGCGCCGATGCACACTCGCGGTCCAGCGCCGAACGGGAAGTAGGTGTCTTTGTATCCCATACCTCTCAAGGCGGTTCGCGAGTACGGTTCATTCGTGTCTGGGTCGATGGCAAGCCATCGACTCGGGTCAAACTCGTTCGGTTTGGACCAGTATTGCCCGTCGCGGTGCGCGAGATACGGACTTACCAGGATTGTCGAGCCTCGTGGAATGTTGTATTTGTTATTCTCGCCCAGGTGAACGTCCGAGATGGAGTTTGAGCGACCAATTATGTACGCCGGAGGCTTCAGACGCATGGTTTCCAAAATGATAGCCTCGGTGAATGGTAAGTCTTTGATGGATTCAAATGTCAACTCGGTTCTCGCGATAACGTCCAGGTCTGGTTCCTTGCAATTACCATCGTCGTCTATGACTTCTTCCGCAATCGTGCACTCTTCTTGTTCTTTTCCTGGAGGTACTTTCTTTATCCGTTTGGCGGCTAAAATGCGTGCTTGCGTTGCTTCTTTTGCTATGCGTTCGCCGAAATATTTATCTTTGGCGACAAATGCTACCGCCCAGGATAAAACTATCGCGGAAGTTTCTTGACCGGCGACTATTAAAGTCATCACTTCGTCGCGAAGTTGTTTCCTGGACATTTTTTTCTTGTTATCATTCGCCGTCGTCGTCTTCGTCGTCTTCGTCGTCGTCGCTCGTTTCAACGCTCGATCTTCCTCGTCCTCGACTAAATCGTCCAACGACGCCGATAATAGTCGATCGAGTAAATCCATCTCGTCCGTCGAACACGCTATGAAGCATGGTTCCTCCACCTCCGCTAATCGTTTATCGATTATCGCATACACGGCTTTATCTAACCGATCCACCGCGTTATTGAATGAGATATTCGAGGGCAGAGGAAACCACTCGGGAAATATCATCTCAATCCCACCGCTTCTCTTCGCGAAATACTCAAACGCGACTCGAATCGAGTCGACGATTTCCTTTCCTTTGGTTCCAAGTGCGTCTTCTCCGAACAACGTCCTGCACACCACCTGTAACGTCACCTCGTTAAAATCCTCGTATACGTCTCTCACTCCATTTGTTCGCCATCGCGTGCGAATGGTTTCTTCGATGCACTCATTCATCGCTGTTGCGTACGTTTCTACCGCGGCTTTTCGAAACGCCGGGTTCGATAATCTCCTCTGCGACCTCCAAACGTCCCCGTCTGTTACTAGTAACCCATCTCCAGCTAATCTACTAGACGGGAAAAACGCGGTGCCTTTCTTCGTAAAGCTCGCCTCGTCGTCGATTAAAACCTGTTTCGCGACGCTTGGTTTTGACACCACAACCACGTTTTCCCCGGCCAATCGTACCCCGGCAACGGGTCCGT
>VIAU01000077.1:0-11319 GCA_009618085.1 Bathycoccus sp. SAG3 | reverse complement strand
CCAAAAGAAACATTTTCGTCGTCGTCGTCGCGCTTTTTCAGCCCGTGTCGTCGCCGCCTCTCTTTTTAGCAGCTCTCTCTGTGAAATCATCATCATCATCATCGCCTCTCCATTTCTTCGCGCGGCGTGCGTGATAGGAGGAGTGATTTTTCCGCGGAATAAAGAAGAGACGACCTGGTAAAAAGGGAAGGACTTTTGTCACAAAAAGACTTTTGCGCAAAAACACGCTTTTATGTCGTCGACGACGAGCGTTGTTAAAACCGACTACGTTCGTTTCAAAGGGTCCCAAAACCTTCGCCATCGACTCGTGTGTGCGACGTTGAGCAGCCGTCCAGTCCGAATCGATGACATTCGGGCGACGGGCACGTCCAACCCGGGCATACGCGCGTACGAAGCCTCATTTCTCCGGTTGTTGGATAAAATAACGAACGGCTCGGAAATTATCATCAACGAATCCGGGACGTCTTTGAAATACAAACCCGGCGTCGTCATCGGGGGGAAACGATTGACGCACGATTGCGACACGGGAAGAGGTTTGGGATACTATTTGGAAGCGTTGTGCGCGATAGGGATTTTCGGGAAGAAACCGATGGAAATTACGTTGACTGGAGTAACGAACGACGACGAAGAGGTGAGCGTAGATACGTTTCGGACGGTGACGTTGCCGATGTTGAAAAAACGTTTTGGATGCGACGATGGGTTGAGTTTGCACATAGCGAAGAGAGGGTGTCCGCCGGATGGGGGAGGCGAGGTGAAGTTGTCGTTTCCAATCGCGAAAGAGTTACCCGGAGGAATCGATTGGGTTTCCGAAGGGTTGGTCAAACGCGTGAGAGGGGTAGCGTTTACGGCGAAGATTCCACCTCAGATGGCGAATCGGTTGGTCGATGGCGCCAGAGGCGTTTTGAATAATTTTTTACCGGACGTGTATATTTTCACCGACCATCACAACGGGAAGGAAGGAGGGAACTCGCCGGCGTATGGGATATCGTTGGTCGCGGAGACGACCGAAGGGTGCGTTTTAGGGAGCGATTGTAGCAGCGCGAGTACGAGAGGCGAGCGAGAAAAGGAAGACGACGAAGGGCAGTTGTTGTTGAACGGTACTCTCGGAGACGACAAAGACGACGACAAAGACGACGACGCGCAAAAAACGCCCGAAGATTATGGCCGCGAATGCGCCGAAGCCTTAGTCTCCGAAATCCAACGCGGTGGCGTGTGTGACTCTTCCCACCAAGCTTTAGTTTTAACTTTATTAGCGTGCTCTCCAGACCAAATCTGCCGCGTGCGTTTAGGCCAACTCACGCCGAGAAGTATTCAGTGTTTGCGCACCGTCCGCGCGTTTTTCGGGGTCACGTTTAACATCCAACCCGAACCGGAAAGTGGCACCGTGTTTTTGAGCTGCGTTGGAGCTGGGATGCGAAACGTGTCGAAGAGAGCCACGTGATGATGCGTTCGAATACTACTGCCGTCAACCATCCGAAAAAAAAAAGAGAAACAACGACGCGGTATGTCTTTTTTGAGGTTGTTGTTAGAGGTGAGAAAGGCGTTTTGAAAAGGCATCTTTTTTTTTTTTTTTTTTTGGCGTCGTTTAGAAGGTGGCAGGCCAAAAATAGGCACTCAAAAAGTGACAAAAAAGGCACCAAACGACGAGAATATATCTCTCTAACGTCACACCATCTGTGTGTCTCGACGCCAACAAAAGCGGTGGTGGTGGTGGTCTTCTTCTTCTTCTTCTTCTTCTTCTTCTTCTGCGGAGAGAGAGAGAGAGAGAGAGAGCGAAAGGCGACGCCGTGTTGGTGGTGTTCTCGGCGTCGACGCGTTGGCTTTGGTGGAAAAGGACGACGGGACTGATTCAGACACGACGACTTTGTGACTTTTGGGATTACGGATTTGGGGGAATATTCCAATCCATTTTTCGTCGTCCAAATCGCGCCGATTCGAAACCGCTTTGCGTCGTCGTCGTCGTCGAAAAGAACAACCACGAAACGACGATTCTTTTTTTCGACCAAGGAAGAAGACGCGGGGAAAGGAAACTTTGACGATTCGGTTCTCTTGGCCGCCTCTTGGAAGAAAGCAATAATAATAGCGCTACACCCAAAAGAGAAAGACAAAGAAAGAGGGCGCTTTTGAAAAGCGTTTCAACAAAAAGGCACTCAGAAAGTATTGGGGTGCCAAAAAAGACGCGACATTTTTGCGGAAAAAAAAAAGTAGAGGACGGCAAAGAAGAAGGTGCTCAGAAAGACCTGAGTTTTTTTTAAAAACACACCATGGTTGGAGGGGAAGACGACGACGACGCCACAACGCCGCGAAGAGAAGAGGAAGGCGCGATGATGCGAGAAGGGGCCGGAGAAGGGAAAGACGAAGGAAACAACGGGACGACGGGCGCGACGAGGTCACCGAAAGGGCCTTTGGACATGCAAAACGCGATCGAGGCGATCGCGGCGGCGAGGAAAGCGGCGGCGAAGACACTGTTGGAAACGGTAGAGCGGGATAAACGGTTTCAAAGCATCTGTAAAAAGACGTCGAATAAAGCGTTGCAAAAGGTGTATAAGAGAGTGACAAAGTACGAGACGCAAGCGCACAACAAAGAGTGGATTTTGTCGAAGATGGCGAAATTTATTTTGGAGGAGATGTTGGTTCTTCCGAGGGAAAAAAATGGAGAGGTGGAAGAAGTGTTCGCGCGGTTGACGCGGCTTGTGAAAGAGACGGTTTTGAGCGAGGCAGAGATGGAGGCGAGATCTGTCGCAGCTTTACCGACCACATCCGCATCAAATAATGATATCAATCGGATGCGATGCACGAGAAACGACGGCAAGAGTTGGCGCTGTTCCTGTTTAGCCGAGCCGGGACATAAGCACTGCGCGAAGCATTTGAAATGGGGATATGGAGCTAGAGCTAAATCATCAGCAACGAAGATCATTACGGACAGAAACAACAACGTATCAAAACACGCGAGCAAACAACAACCGACGCAAAAGCAACATGCTCTCGAAAAGAAAAGTCGCCACGTGCCAAAACGACGCGCCAATCTGAGTGAAATCAGCGAGAAACAAGAACGACTGCGAGAGGAAAAATTGTACGAACAACAGCGCATTGAATACAAAATTCGAATGCGGAAGAAAATAAAGAGTAGCTTTCAAACGATACGCAAGAGCGCTCACGTCGTCTGCACGATTGAAAGGTGCGTCGAGAACGGCGAGAATGAGGACGAGGATGACGTCAGCGAGAACACGAGCATTCCTCTCCTTCCTCCAGGGGGAAACGTAAAATACTCGTTGTCGTCGTCGTCGTTGTCATCTTTATCATCTTCGCTAGTGGTGAAAACAATCAACTTAGAAGAATTTTCCGGATACGAGCAGTTGCGAGAACACTTATTGGAATTAGCGAGTAGTTCTACTCTTGCTACTACGAGCGAAGAAGCGGGGGGCGAAATATCGGTAGTATATTGGACGGCACATAATGCAGCGCATCAAATTGCGTTGGGTGAACCATACGAGTTCTTCAAGGCGCAGTGCGTGAAACTTCACGCGAAAGTGTATCCTAACGCAAACGGCAGAGCGAGCGCTTTTCGAAGCATCAAGATTCCTCTCCCGGCGGGACTATCGTCGTCATCGTCCTCCTCCTCCATTTCCTCCTTCCTCCATGATGTTCAAGCAAAACGCGCGACTGTATCATCATCATTGTAAACAACAAACAAGTATTAATATTAATACACTGCCTTATGGTATGGTACCATACCGGTGCCCTGGTACCCTGGTGGTACAAAAAGGTAGTTAGGAATAAACACGCATGGTATGGTAGATTGAATTATGATATGCGAAAGCATACACCAATACCCAGGTACCGGCACACTTGTAACATAATGATAACAAACTTTCTATTATTAAGAGTATCTCCACTTTAATTTTCTCATGCTCCCGCTCGCATCAGCGATTTTCTCGTTCAAATCTTCCATCTTTTTCGTCAATTTCAAAGCTTCTTTGCCTCTTTCCGTGTCCGCGTTGGCGAGTTGCAACATTAAATCTCGCTCCATCTTTGACGGATCCTCTTCTGCGGTAGAATCGAGGACAATCTTTTCCGACGAATCTCCCCCTGCTCCTCCTTTCCAGGTTGAGGAATAATCGAACAGCGCGTCCCATTTTTTATCGAGCTTCTTGAGCGCTTTTTCAACGCTCACGACTTGATACATCCCGCTATCGCCCGGAATCTTAGACGCTAATCCTTCCTCCACCAATTTCTCTACGCTTCCGTGCACGTCAAAATCCACCGCGATGCCATACGCATCCATCAACGCCTGTTCCAATCGGTTGTCCAACTCTTCTATGGTCATCCCAGATTTATTCCCACGCATCGCCGCGTACGCCAAAATCATCTCTTTCGTCTCTTGTTCCTCCATATCCATCGACACCGACGCTAATACCGCGAAACCACTCGAATCCATCTTCTTTATCACTTCCTTACTCATTTGAGCGGCGTAATTCGCCTTGGACTTTTGAATGTTCGCCCAAGACGCGGATAACTTCCCACCGGCTACGGTCAACAGCTTGACAGCTCGTTCCGACAACGCTTCGCCAGTAATAAACGCCCAAATCAACGAAAAGATAACCATAATCATGGTTATCCCGTTCGTCAAATAGTCTATAAACTTTGCACATATTTTCACGCCCGGAAAAACCATCTCCAAATCCGCCATCGGGACGTTTCGAAATGATTTCAAACGCAAAGGTCCGGCGCCAGAAGGGATGTTCAAAAACTGTGCCTCCGCGGAATCGATTTTATCTTCCCGGTATAGCAAAATCACCTCTTTGAATGTTGGTTCGCTCAGCTCGAGCTTTTTGTGTAGGTTCTTTAACACGGACATAGTCGTCGGCATGAGCCTTCGAAGTGTTCTTCTTTCAATTTTCGATACGTTTTTCTTACCTTTGTTCCTTCCCGCGGCGGCGGCAGACTCCTCTCCGTCGCCCGAAGACCTGCCAAATCCGAACACTTTCCTCAACGCTTTCCCAACCGGCCTCTTCAGCGCGTATTCTAACAACAAATCGATCTTTTCCGATACGAACAAATCACTGTGTGTGCTCACGGTCACTCCTCTCTTAAACAGTAAAACTCGTTCGGAAAATTTCGGCAACCCGACTTTCAACTCTGGATTTTTCTTCAAAAACGCTCGCAACAAACTCGCGTCGTAGCCGCCGTTGGCCCAATCGATTTCCATCGGTAATCGAAACATGAAATCTTCCTCCATGGCAAGTTTCCACTCCTCCTCGCTTAAGATGCTGTATTCCGCCGTCGCCATCATTTCGCAAAATTGCGTCACGAACTGCGCGCTCAGCGCTTCGTGTTCTGTTGGACCTTTCATCATCGACGTTGTCTCCTCCTCGCTCGTAAAAGTCGAGACTTTCGTCGTCTCGCCCAAAATTGTCCTCTTCTTCTTCGGTACCAATCCGGCGCTCGCGTCGAATCCTCGTCTCAGCGCGTCTCTCTTCGCCGCGTGTTCGTGATGCACGATCCCTCGCAGTAAAGACACGACGTCCGAAAACTTCTTCTTCTCCGCGTTGAACAACGCGTTGTTATTATTGTTGTTGGTATTCTTCTTCTTCTCGCGATGATGATGCGTCTTAGAGGGGACTGATGTGTTGAAGAAAAATGCATCCTCGCACATCCGCGTGGTCGCTTCGATGTCGATCGACAGATGGCGCGTGTTGGCCACCTCGACCGCAAAGCAGCGACTGAAACCCGTCGTCGTCGTCGTCGTTGTTTCTTTTGTTTTCATCTCGAAGTCAAAGTTTTTGTCGTTCGTTCGTCGGTGTGTGTGTGTGTCTTTTTGTTCGCCTCTCTCTCTCTCTCTCTCTCTCTCTCTCTTCAAAGCGCAAAGCTGCTTCTTCTGCGGAGGAAACACAAAGCTCCCATTTCAAAAATGGAGGCATCGTATGTGTCCCAATGGTTATTTAGGGTTTAAAAGAATTAGGGTTTAACGAAACAGTGAAAAACGAAAAAAAGCTTCAGAAAACTCGCCCGCGCTTTTCTTCTGTGGCATGTCACCTCCCGTGGTCGTCGAAGGATCCTCGCCTTTGAATGGTGGTGGTGGTGGTGGTGGTGTCGTTTCGGCGATAGCGGCGCCGATGATGGTTACCGAAAAGCCGCCACAAAGCACGACGACGACGACGAGCGACGACCTCCCCCGCGCGCACGTCAAGCGGATCATGAAGCATCAGCTCGCCAAGTTTGCGCACGTGGACGCGAAGACGAACGCGCCGTTCGAACCGCACATCGCCAAAGACGCGCTCGATGGCGTGCAACAGGCGTGCAAAATCTTCATTCACTACGTCACGTCCACGGCGAACGACATATGCACGGAAAGTAAACGGAGCACGCTGTCGGCGGTGCGTTCTCGTTCGGACGATACGCGATGGGTTTTTGAATTTTTCCCCCACACTTTTGGTGGGCGCTTTTGAGTAAAAGGGTGGCAAATGTCTTCGTCAAAATCGCCTTTCGCTCGGACGATCGACGTTTACGTCCAAAGAAGAACGATGATGATTCAAAAAACGGAGCAAAAAGCGTCGTCGTCAAAATCATCGTCGCTTTGTTGTTGGATGTTTTTGTCGTCGTTTTCTCTCTTTCTCTTTTTCTCTCTGACACAAAATATTCCATCTCTCTCTCTCGCGCGCTCGCGCAGGACGACGTCATGCGCGCCATACGCGAGATTGATTTCCACGAGCTCGAACCGGCGCTGAAAGAGCACTTGAACCGGGCGAAAGCGGCGGCGGCACAGAGACAGGCGTTGGCGGCGTCGGCGGCCGAGCACGCGCACCAACAAAAAAAACAGAAAGTAGACGCGGAAGAGGAGGGTACTAAAGAAGATGGAGACGACGACGAGGAAGAGGAAGAGGAGATAGAAGAAGAGACGGCGTTGCGATGCGGCGAAGAAGAGTAGTCGTAGTCGCGTACGTCTCGACGATACGATGGAATACTTCATGTACACAAAAAAGCGCGCGTACTTGTATAGACACAAAAAAACACTACGACCAAATCATCCATACGCGCTCGTTGAAGAACGCGTACGTACGTCTCGATCGAGAAACGTGTATTCGTTCGACTCCGGCGAACACCGCTTCTCTTCTTTTTGCCCCTTTTTTTCCAATCGTTCCACACAAATACGACAAAAGACACTTTGCGCGAGACGCGGAGCAACCCTCAGACCGGCGCTTTGTTTGGGACGCATTTTCGTCGAAAAGCGCGGTGGTGGTCTCTGCTTGCATGCAGTGGTGGTACTTTTGCCTTCGCTTTCAACGTTGTCGTCGTGTTTGGGAACGAAGAGGCGTTTACTAAAGGGCATTCGGAGGGAGGCCGCGCTCTCCTCTCTGCATCGACCAAGAGGAGGTTCGTCGTCGTCGTCGTCGTCGTCGTCGTCGTCGTCGTGTGAGAGAGAGAGACCCCGCCGAGACACGCGACTGAGGAGAGAACTACTATGAAGCGCAACTATCAATCGGTCCCGTCGTTCGCAACAGAGTCCACGACGACCGGCGGCGGGAAACCAACAAATAATACATTGGAACGGGTGAAATCCTTCGAAGAGTTACAACACATCGAATCGGAATCGAAGTTGTACTGGGTGAAGTCCACCTTCTTTCTCCTCTCGTGGGCGTTCGTGTCCGGTGGGATTATTTTGGTGAACAAGTACATATTCGTGAAAGACAACTTCCCGTACCCGATCGCGGTATCAGCGACGGGACCGTTGTGCTCTTGGATCGTCGCGACATTACTCATTGGATCCGGGAGGGTGACCATAGAAAATAGGATGACGGCGCGGGAGTACGCGACGATTATTATTCCGATTGGTCTGTTCACAGCGATTACGTTCGCGAGCGGAAACACGTTGTATTTATACTTGAGCGTCAGTTTTATTCAAATGATTAAGAGTTTAAGTCCAGTGGTCGTGTTTGTGGTTTTAGTTTTGTTAGGAATGGATAAGCCGACGTTTACGAAGACGTTTGGGATCGTCGTGACGAGCTTTGGAATGATGGTAGCGTGTTTAAGCGAGAGCAGATTGACGTCAATCGGGATCATGTTGATCGCTCTGAGTGAATCGAGCGAGTGTATTCGAATGGTGTTTTTTCAGCACATGTTGTCTAGTCGATGTTTTGGAGTTATCGAGGGTTTGTTTTATTCCGCGCCGGCTAATTTCCTGTTTTTGGTCATCTTTACCATTATGTTCGAGTACGGGGAGATGGTCGAGACGGAGGCGTGGAGACGACCGATGGAAAATCCGTTGCCATATATAGTCGTCGCGTTTTTCGGTTTTTTCGTAAACGTGACGACGATTGGAGTGATTCAAACGTGCGGATCGTTGACGTTCAAAGGTGCCGGGCAGGTGAGAAACACGATGGTGATTATGTTGTCCAGTTGGTTATATAAAGAGAAGCAAACAATAGTGCAGCTCAGCGGTTACGTTGTTTCGATTGTTGGATTTTTCATTTACCAAACAGCGAAATCGGCGGAAAGTTTAGACACGATCACGAAGAGCGCGGAGTTTATGGCTGGTGAGCCATTTGTGCCTGGGTCACCGATTTGGGAAGGGTCGGAAGAGTACACTTGGGCGACTAGTCCGCAATGGAAACAGATAAAAAAAGGCGGGATTTTCTCAAATTTTCTGTTCGCCAATAACAAAGGGTCTTCGGATAGCTTAGTCGGCATGACGAATGTAGGTAATGGCAGCATGGGTACTATGGGCAATAAAAACAACAACGCGAGCTTTTCCGGGTCGGAGGAAGAAAGACAGAAAATGTTAGGCCCGACGCTGAAGGAAATCGAAGAGATCAAATTGGCGCAGTTGGCTAAGCAAAGGTCGAAATCTACCGCGGATTTCAACGTCGATGAAAACGGCGGGTTGGTGGTGACACCGAAAACCTCAGATCTTGGTTCGGGAACTACCAGTCAACACTTTATTTTGAGTTTACCAGAGGATTCAGAACGCGAGAGAGATCCGACCCGAGCCGCCAGATGGGGCGTTTAATAATAAAAATAGTTCAATTCATAGTTTTTAGTTTATGCGTGTGTGTAGAATACTTGTTTGTTATTTTTAGATTCTTTACACATATATTAGATAGATATTTTCTCCTTTCTCCTTTCCTCTTCTTCTTGCCGTCACGGCGGATTCGCGCAATTCAATTCCGATGATATATATAATTCTATTGTACATTTTCCCGCCTTCTTTCGACCATAATAATAATCTCGTTTTTTCAAAGGACGGTTCCATCTGGAATTTTGGCGTCCTTCAAGACGCACGCAACCCCGTCCACAATCTCAATCATCCCTTGTAACTCTTCTCTCACGTGCACGTTACCATTGCATTTTAAAATGCAATTCTTACCAACGCTAGCCCCAGTATCTAAAACCACGTTTTCCATTTCGGTGTTATCACCAACGACCGTCTTCGCGACAACTTCCGGCGATCCAACGATAACGACATTCTTCAATCGAACGTTTCCACCGATTTGTGTCGTTGGGCCAACGACGGAGGATTCGATAAACGATCCGCTTTCGCCGCTTCTAACGACGCAACCGTCTAAGATCAACGACTCTTGGACTCTGGCAAAACCGATAAACTTCGCTGGTGGTAAATACCTCTCTCTTGAGATGAGTTTCTGGTCGGATCCGAACGCGATCAACTCCGCAGACGGACCTCCTCTCGCCATCTCGATGTTCGCTTGGAACCATTCGGAAAACGAACGCAATGGAGTCCAATAATCCTCGTGTTTGTGAGCGATAACCTTCATCCCGCGTTCAATCGCTTGGTTAATCACGTGCTCGCCAAACTCAAAGTAATCTCCTCGTTCCCTCGATGGGTTTAAAAGCAACAAATCCTTCATCGCCTCGGCAGATATTATGTAATTCCCGGTGCTTATGTGATACGAGTGTCGTTCGTCTTTATCGACGAGTTCGCGAAAGATGTTCGAAAAATGAGGTTTCTCGTGCAACCGCTTGACGACGCCTTTCTCACCTTTCGTCGTGACTTCCGTCAAACCAACTTTTAAATGGTTCGACTCGAAGTGTAAGTGAGACTTTTCCAACTTGGACGAGTGGCATCGTTCGCCTTGTACCATCATAGTAATCGCCGCGCCGGAGTCGTTGTGCGCCTTCAACATCTCATTGAAATCCGATTTGTGCAACTGTTCTCCCGAGCACACCAAATATGCCTCTTTTCGGTACAATCCTTGATTGCTACTCACGCCTTGTTCGATGGCGACGTCAAAAGATTGCGCTTCCAAGTGCGCTCTCACCGCAGCCGCGCTTCCTTTCGGCCACTCGTCTCTAGTTGGAGTCGCAGCCATTGGCAACACGCACACTTCCGTCGTCGATCGTCCCATACTGGAATGTTTCGAAAAAGTCATGTTCACGTGCTGGTTCAAAGACCGCGAGTTGTATTGTGTCAAAACGAAAACTTTCCCAAACTCGGCTTTCAAGCACGACGCGACCGGGAAATCAATCAATCGGAACGAACCACCAATGCTCAACGCGGAAATCGCTCTATTTCTCGTCAATGGGTTCATCTCCCCAACGCCACCGGCTAATACGATCGCGGTGACGTCTTGCGCGGAGACTTTTGCGATGGCGTTCATTTGTCGTCGTTGTTGTCCGATCGCCTTCAGATTCGCTCCGTTCTTATTATCTTCGCTCGTCCTCGACTTGCTCAACCTCGATTTACTCGGTGACGACGCTTCCACCCGTTTCGACGTCATCACATCGATCGTTTCCGCCGTTGAATTCGTTTGCACGCGAAAAGGCGCGTCCACGTACGAGTTTCGCAACATATCTCGCTTGTGCTCTTCCACGAGCTCCTCTTCGTCTACGGAATTTAAGCTTCTGTCTTGTTGCGTTTTGACCGCGTCTGTTTTCACCTCGTCCCCTCTTTGCGGGTGGTGATGATGCGCGTGGTGCACGTCGGATGTCGACCCGCCGCTGCCTCCGCCTCCTCCTGGCGCCGAAGACGACGACGCCTGTGAAGTCGATCTCGTCGAATCGCACGAGATTCGCGTCGAAATCATTCTTCCCGACGACGACGCGTGTCCAATCGATCCGTTCCTCGCGGCGCCTTCGCTCGACGTCGAGGACCTTCTCGCCATGAAGTGTTCTTTCAGCGAGAACTGGGAGTGGCTCCCCACCACGGACGGCGGCGAGCGGCTCAAAAACGCCATGACGACTGTGGTCTCCACACTCTCTTCGCCTTCCTTTGAATGCTCTTTCGCGGGGAAAAACGAAGGTCGATTCCCGCCCGTTAAAAGGCACAATTGGGAGATATTTTTACAGGAATTCTTTTCTTCCTTC
>VIAU01000076.1:0-11434 GCA_009618085.1 Bathycoccus sp. SAG3 | reverse complement strand
CAACAGCGACAACAGGAAGTCGTTTTGGCGGTGGTGGATTCCACGCGTTCGCGGCAGATGCCGCCAAAGGGCAAGGCAATGCGACTTTGCGATTGTGGTCGTCCAATCCAGAGGAGGTCTCTCTCTTGGCCATTCTTCGGTGCGTGGCGTTTACGTGTTGGACGTTCGCGTTAGCCGTGCCTCTGTTCGCGACCATGTGTCTCATGTTCCCGTTGTGCTACGCGTTTGACCGAACGCGGCGGTACGCGCTGTCGTTTGTCAACGATCTGTGGGCGATATGCTCGACGACGCCGTTCGTGAACATTACCGTCGAGGGCAGAGAACATCTGCCGCGCCAAGACGAAGCGGCGGTGTACGTCGCGAACCACCAGTCGTTCATGGACATTTTCAGTTTGTTCCACTTGAGACGACCGTTTAAGTTCATCTCCAAGACGAGCAATTTTATCATCCCGATCATTGGATGGTCGATGTTTTTAACCGGGCACGTGCCGCTGAAACGCACCGACCGAAGGTCGCAAATGGAAACGTTGAAGATTTGCCGCGAGACGTTGCGAAAGAACGGTTCCGTCTTGTTCTTCCCGGAAGGCACTCGATCCGTGGACGGAACCATGGCAGACTTCAAAAAAGGCGCGTTTTCCGTCGCCGCGAAGGAGAAGGTGCCCGTCGTTCCCATCACGTTGGTCAACACCGGCGGCGTCATGCGAAACGGCAAAGAGTGGATGATGCGCGGCGGAGACATTAAAGTCGTCGTGCACCCGAGGATCGCCCCGAGCGAAAACGCGGACGACTTGTGCGAGAAAAGCGAGAAGGTTATCAAGGAATGTTTAGTGAATAATAGCTGAGAAAACAAATTTTGAAAAGAGATATATATTATTATGCCCTTTTTGTGTACTACCGCAATACTACGCGTCGTCAAAGTCGGAGCGTCAACGTCGTTCGTCCGTACTCTTCTTCCTACACGTCGTGTGGAGTCAAAGGCACCCTAAACCCTAAACCCTTTCGACAGAGCGACGACCTTTTGGTCTTTTCCTACGAAAGTCGTCTTCCCTCCTCAAAACGGCGACACAACCAAGTGTATGGCGATGGCCTTCGACGACGTCGCGACGCTCGCGACGCGCTTTTGCGCGACCGTCGTCGAAGCGTCCAAAACCGCGTTGTTGTTTCGCGGCGCCGACGACGACGATGATGATGATGATGATGCTCCCGACGGCGCAAAAGTTTCCCCAACGAAGAAGACTTTTTTGACGACGACGGCGCAAAATTCGGCAGTGCCGTTCTTCTTCTGTCTGATGGTCGTCGTTGGCTCCGCGGTCGTCGCCCTCCTCTTCGCTGTCTTGCGCGGGAAACGCGCGCTGACGATGCGGTCGCTGCGAAGGCACGGCATCGCGACCATGGCGAAGAGACGGAAACGAATTGGATGGAGTTTGAAAAGCGATGTGGTGTCGACGAGGAGGACGCCGAGGAGGAGGAGGAGAAGCGGAAGAGAAGACTTCGAGACGAAGGAGGAGAGAGAAGGCAAAATGCACTTAGTAGACAGGATCGAAGGATGGATGAGCGGCAACGAAGAAGCGTGGTCGTTAGCATCGGGATCGGGATCGACATCGAGGGATGACGACGGCGGCGACGACGACGCTCGCTCGCGCATCAAAAACAAGAGGATATTCGGCGCCACGTCTTCTCTCTTCACCGGCTCGTGTCCGTTTGCGCACGTCGGTTCGAGCGAAAGCGCTCGAAAAATATTGAAAGAAGGTGGCACGGAAAAGATGCCGGCGTATTCAGCGTTTAAACGATTCGCCGGGAACGGGTTGTTCACGTGTGCGACTGAAGAGGAATGGCACGAGAAACGCGCGGAGGTGTTGAAAGCGTTCGGGAGGGTTGGCGTCGGGAAGTTGAGGAGAGTCGCGGAGAAGTGGGTGAAAGAGTTAGTGAGAGAGATTAGAGAGAAGATTAACAAAAAGGGAGGAGACGATGATTCTGGGGTGATGGTGACGTTATTGCCTTTGTTACAAAGAGTCGCGCTGAGGATTACGTTCGAGTATTTGTGCGGGATTTCGATGGAAGAGGCGTGCATGAGGAGGAGCACGAATTCGAAAGAAAAGAACACCGAGTTTAGTAGTGGAAACAACTGCGATGATTGGAAAGCGATTGAGACGGAATATTTAGAGTGCTCGACGATTTTACGACGCATCATCCCGGCGCGCGCGCGTTCGATATGGATTCTATCTGACTTTTTGTATTACACGTTTTCGAGTGTCGGGCGAGAAGAGAAATGCGCTATTGAAAAAGCGAAATTATTGGCGGAGATTGCGGTGGAAACGTGCACGGAGAAGTCGGCGTTACGAGAGATTATTAACGGCAAAGCGCACGGGAAACGCGCGACGGATGCGGTGGAGGAAGCGACGACGCTGTTGTTCGCTGGTCACGATACGCAAAGCGCTACGATGTGCTGGGGAATATTAGAGCTCATCAAGCACGAAAAGATACAAGAGGAGTTGAGGTGTTCGTTGCGCAAGAAGCGACGAACGGAAATGGAAGAAAATAATGAACGGCATCTTAGGAACAGTATGAGTAATGAGGAGGAAGATAACGATGAACACGGCGACGAAGACGAGAAGGACATCGCGACGTCCGCGAGAAAACCAGAACTTGAAGCCGTCATCCGCGAGACGCTTCGTTTACACCCAGTCGCGCCACTCGTCGTGCGTCAAATGAAACATCACTCGGTACATTTGGGAAACGGCGTGACCATCCCAAAAGGTGTAGCGGCGTGCGTCTGGCTTCATGCAGCACATCGCGACCCAGCCGCGTGGGAAAGTCCAAACACATTTAAACCTTCGCGTTGGTACGAAATCCATGCCACCGATTCTATGACGACGACGTCGACGACGATGCCAATCAAACTGAAAAAAACAGGCAAAAACTACCAACCCTTCGCTTCGGGTCAGCGTTCATGCGTCGGCCAACATGTCGCCATGGCTACTCTTCGAGTCGTCTTTGGCCAACTCTTGGAGACGTTTACGTTTTCTGAAAACAAACGCGAGTGTCCCATTCAAGACGAGATGGTCCCGAGCGTTGGTTTTACCATCGCCCCGCAGTTTGGTGCCAGGGTGAACGTATCCGAACACTAAAGATTGCGATGCGAGTTCGTCATCGTCATCGTAATGGGAGTAATAGGAATAGGAATAGGAATAGGAATAGTAAAATAATACTTGGTAGTTTTTCCTCATTTTTTGGACCATGGTGCTTTACTACGAATCCAAACACGCGGACCTCCCAAAGCCACACCTCATTTACGTCGGGAAAGATAAGTTCGAAAACGAAGATTTAATCAGATGGTCCTGGCCGGAGCAAGATATTTGGTTCCACGTGGACGACTTATCCAGCGCGCACGTGTATTTGCGCTTAAACGAAGGAGAAAACATCGGCTCCATCCCTGAGAAGGTTTTACTCGATTGCGCGCAACTCGTGAAGTACAACTCGATAGAGGGTAACAAGAGAGAGAAAGTGGACGTGGTGTACACGCCGTGCGAAAACTTGCTCAAAAAGAAAAGCTTCGAGGTTGGACAGGTGGCGTATAAAGACGAAAAGTTAGTCTCAAAAACGCGAATTAGAGATGGACGAGACAACGAAATCATCAACCGTTTGAACAAAACGAAAAAGGAGGTTCTGAAACCAGATTTAGAAGGCGAGAAGATTAAACGAGACAACCGAATTAAGCAAGAGAAGAAAAAGTTTTACGAGCAACAGGAAAAGGAGAGAAAAGAAGAAGAGGAACGAATGAAGGCGGATTTGTTGGCGAGAGACTACGGGCGGTTGGACATCGACGAGAAGAAAGTGACGAACAAGGAGATGAGCGAGAAGTACGAGAGTTATGAGGAAGCTGAGGAGGATTTTATGTAATAGAATAGATGATTATTGATAGAGCGTGGTACCTGGTACTACGTACCTAGTATATTTAAGGAGGAATAAGTTTTTAAGTGTGTAGTAGTTTTTCCCTTATTACTTTGTCTCTCTAATAATAGCCGTGTGGGTGTGTTGGAGCGCCCTCCCGTTTGCATCAAATCCGCGCTGGTTTTCTTTGCAAAGACGAGATTCAAGCGGGCGTCTTTATTTCTTTCTTTTTTGTGCTCTTTCCTTTCTCTCTATGTACACGATTTTCGTTCCCTGCTTTCAATCCGATAATACATACGTTTTATTATTTAAATCAAATCCGCAACGTTGTTCGGCAACTGCTCGATGACGGTTTGATAAAATCTTTGAATGTCTTGCAACAATCTCTCATCATCTTGCGTGACGAAGTTGATCGCAACCCCTTTACGACCGAAACGACCAGAACGACCGATTCTGTGCAAGTAGTTCTCTGGTTGCGTCGGCAAGTCAAAGTTAATAACCAAAGAAACTTGCTGGACGTCGATACCTCTGGCCAACAAATCCGTGGTGATCAAAACGCGACTGGAGCCCGAACGAAATTCTCTCATGATGATATCGCGAGTGTTTTGGTCCATGTCCCCGTGCGTAGCGGAAACCGTGAAATCCTTCGATCGCATCTTATCCGTCAACCAATCGACTTTTCTTCTCGTGTTGGCGAAAATAACCGACTGGGTAATCGCCAACGTTTCGTATAAATCGATCAACGTTTCGAGCTTCCACTCTTCCTTGTCGATGTTAACGTAAAATTGCTTGATACCTTCCAAAGTTAACTCGTCTCTCTTGACCAAAATTCTAACCGGCTTGGTCATAAACTTACGAGTAATTTCCAACGCTTCAGGCGGCATAGTCGCACTGAAAACGCCAACTTGCAACTTCGGCGGCAACAATTGGAAAATGTCATAAATTTGATCCTTGAAACCTCTGGACAACATCTCATCGGCTTCATCCAGGGAGAAGATCTTGATCGAGTCCGGTTTCAACGCTCTACGTCTCAACATATCGTACACTCTCCCCGGAGTACCGACGACGACGTGGACGCCAGATTGAAGAATTCTTTGATCCTCTCTCACGGACGTGCCACCGACGCACGCGTGGCACTTCACTTGCAAATAATCCCCGAGTGCTCTCATAACCTTCTCAATTTGCTGCGCCAACTCTCTCGTTGGCGCCAAAACTAACGCTTGGCATTCCTCCAACTCATAGTTCAACGATTGCAATATACCTGCGCAAAATGTCGCCGTCTTACCGGTACCGGATTGCGCTTGCTGAATAACGTCCAACCCTTTCGCGAACGGCACGATACCTCTTTGTTGAATAGCAGATGGTTTTTCGAAACCGTACGCATAAATCCCGCGCAACAAGTTCTCGTGCAAGTTCATCGTATCGAACGTTTCGTGCACTTCAGTCCATTCCGTGATGACGTTGTCCCCGTCGCCGTCGGTTTTGGTGAGTTCCTCCATGCCGCGATCGTACGCCGCATCATCGAAGCCGCCTTCTCCAGACATGTCGTGGTAGTAGTGGGTGAGTAGTGAGTGTTTCGTGCGTCTGTGCAGAAGAGAAAGCGCACATTCGGTCAGCGTTGGTGTTAGTGTTTTCGAGTGCGCGAAGAGAGAGAGGCGTTGTGTATTTGGGCGGCGACGGCGACCCCCGAAGCTTTCGATCGATTGGACAAAAATCTCTCCCTCTTTTGGACGCCTTCTTGGCGGCGCTTTGGTGCTCTCGACACGCCCAAAAAAGAGGTGCAAAAAATCTCTCGCCCCGATGCGAAAAGCTCTCCTTCGTCGTCGCGAGAAGCCACGGTGCGAGCGAAAAAAGCCCTCTCTTTCCATCTCGTTCCGCGCCGACGCGTTTTTCCCGCCGGTTTTTCCGTCGATCGCCCGCGGGCGCGACCTTGGGACGCGTCGACCATCGCGTTCTTCGGATTAATTAATTCGCGTTTTTCGTGTACGCGTGCGATTACACGCCCCCCAGACCAATCGCATTTTTCTTTGACTTCTCTCGACGAGAGAAAGAGAGAGACAGACACAGAGAAAAGAGACCGCCCAAACCGGCGAAAGAAACGACCTAGAAAGAGAGAGAGAGACGACTCCTCCTACTCCTCCTACTTTTTACTCACCGTAAAAGAGCGCAACAAAGGTACGTTTAATAAGAGAGCGAAGTCCTACCCAAGCGATGTTCAGGGTGGAGCTGTGTTTTAAAAAGGAGGAAAAGAAAGGTCGAAAAGAAAGGTGTTGTTTTCAAAAACGAGCGCTTTTTCAAACACAGCAAAAGATGGTGTGACCTCCTCCTCCTCCTCCTCTTTTTTTTTCGGTTTCTTTTTTTTTTTTTGGCGTTGGGATTTTGTCCGGGTGAAAAATAATAATGGGAAAAAATGGGAGTAAAAAACAAGGCACACAACCGCAAAAAAAGAACCAAAAAAAAAGGTCCTTCCTTTTGCGTGTGGACGAAAAAACGTAAGAAAAGACGACTTTGGACCACACCCATTGGACGACGACGACTTGTCATCACGTCTTAATAAACGCGTGTATTACCTCTTCTTCAAAAAAAAAAGCGGCGAGACCGTGGAAGAAGAGGAGAAGAAGATCACACGCGCGACGACAGCGCGATCATCGGTTTTTTGCGTCACTCCCCAGAGCGCGTCTACGCGTGGTGTGTATACTTTTTGGATTTTAGATAGAGTACTAGAGATTAGAGAGATTGATTTGGAAAAGAAGAAGAAGAATGGCTTTGGGCAAAACCGCCATCGACGCTCTCGCGTGGTCGTTGAACATCTTCTCCTCGGTCGCCATCGTCATGGTGAACAAACAGCTGATGAGCTCGACCGGGTACGGGTTTCGATTCGCGACGACTCTGTGCGGATTGCATTTTTTTTGCACCGCGTTTATAAACTTGTGCGTGAAGAGAGAAAAATCGAGCGCTGGAGGAGGGGAGGCTTCGAGCTCGCAAACCGGTCTGAGCGAAAAGTTGATGGAAACAGAACAGCAAACACAAAAACTTCCGCTCAAAGATTTAGTCTTTTATGTCGTCGTCGCAAACATGTCAATCATTGGTTTAAACGTCTCTCTGATGTTGAACACGATTGGATTTTACCAAGTGTGTAAACTCGCGCAGATACCGACCATGTGCATATTAGAGGCGTCGTTTTTGAACAAGAAATTTTCCAGGAAGGTTGTGCAAGCGATCATCGTCGTTTTGGCAGGAGTGGCCGTCGCGACGGTCTCAGATGTGGAGATGAATATTGCCGGGACGATTGCAGCGAGCGTCGGGGTGTTGAGCACATCCGCGCAGCAAATATTGGTTGGGCACTTACAAAAGAAACACAACGTGACGAGTAATTTTTTATTAGCCAAGACGAGTTTGTGGATGGCGGTGTCGATGTTGGTGTTTGGGCCAATCCTGGACACTTTCGTTACTGGGGGCGAGAACGTGTTCGAGTACGAATGGACCAATGGAAGTCTGATGTTTTTAGGCGTCTCGTGCGGATTTGCGGTGTTGGTGAATATCTCCCAATATTTGTGCATCGGAAGATTTTCGGCGGTGTCGTTCCAAGTGATTGGACACATAAAAACAGTTTTAGTGTTTTTATTTGGGTTCATTTGCTTTAACGCCCCGATTACGAGTAAAAATGTTGCAGGGTGCACGTTAGCCGTGATTGGGATGGTTTATTACACTCAGGCTATGAACAAGCAAAAGGAGGAAGAGGCAAAAGCTGGGACGATTATTCATAGCGCGAGTTCGAGCGCGAGTTTAAGCGGGAAGGTATAATCATTATTGTGTGCGCACATACGAAACAAGAGACAAGATGCCTGAGGTGTGCGGAAAAAGTTTATTTATAGAGAGAGGGAAACGCAATATTTTTCTTTAATATATGTGGTTATATACGCAAACTTATTCGCACATGCGCGCGCGCTCCAAGAGAGAGCAGCTTTTTCATCACATCTCATCACGCACTATCCACAATCTCCTCACAAATACATCCGCTTTTAAAAGAGAAATTATCAGAACCATCGCGTCTTCTCTCAAACACTCGCAAAATACAATGTTTGCATCTACTAGAGCAACTGTCTCCTCTTCCTCTTCCTCCTCTTCTTTGACATTCCGTCGCAGTCATCAAAAACAAACTCAGATGCGCTCATCAATGTTTCCTCAAAGACCGCACTCTAGACAAAAACACAACACCACAACGCGCGCATTATTCACCGGCATCGTCCAAGGAACCGCAACTGTGACCACGTTCACTCCAATCCAAGGAGATTTTGCTCGGTTGACATTAGCCTTCCCGGAAAACGCGTTAGAGAACCTCACGATTGGCGCGTCAATTGCCGTCAATGGCACTTGTTTAACAGTGGTGGAATTTGATGTAAAAAAATCTACGGCGAGTTTCGACATGATAGCAGAAACATTACGAGCGACGAATTTAGGCGAGTTAAAAGTCTCGGATACCGTGAACTATGAACGAAGCACAAAGTTTGGCGAGGAGATTGGCGGGCACGTGGT
Organism: Bathycoccus sp. SAG3; assembly: GCA_009618085.1. Classification (NCBI taxonomy): domain Eukaryota; kingdom Viridiplantae; phylum Chlorophyta; class Mamiellophyceae; order Mamiellales; family Bathycoccaceae; genus Bathycoccus; species Bathycoccus sp. SAG3. The sequence continues at coordinate 3,007 of VIAU01000076.1, read as the reverse complement.
GTCTGGGCACGTCCACACGACGGCGGAGATTTGCGCGCAAGAGGAGACCGAGAACAATCGCGAGGTCAGGTTTCGTCTCCGAGACCGAGAGATTGTGAAGTATATTTTGCCGAAAGGGTTCGTGGCCGTGGACGGGTGTTCGTTGACAGTTGGTGAAGTGGACGAAAAGGAAGGGACGTTTAATGTGTGGTTGATTCCAGAGACGATTCGGGCGACAGCGTTTAGGGTGAAGAATGTTGGTGGAAGCGTGAATATTGAAATCGAAAGCAGCACGAGGGCGATTGTGGATACGATCGAGAGGTATATGGAAAGGAAGGAGAAGGAGAAAACCGGATGATTATCATTTGTGCGTCGCACATGTAGTTCAATACTTAAATGTTGTAATATGGTATAACTTCAAATATATACTAGGTAAGTAAGTAAGATAAAGATGAATTTATTAAAATAATATGGAGTGATTAAGCAACTGTCGTTTTCGATAAGCAACGCCGCAGCGGTTGCATAACGTTTTTGGACCGTGCTGACCTTGACGCCATTGCGGCGTGTGCGTGATCCCACATTCGAAGCATCCGATGACTCGTTCTTTGCCCGTGGTCGAGCACACAATCATGTCGGTGGCTCTCGCACCGATATCGACGACTGCTGAAATGTTCACTTTTGTTGTCATCGCTTCTTCTTTTTCTTCTTCTTTTTCTTCTTTTATTTCTTCTTCAGTTTTCTTCTTCTTTTGATATTTCTTCTTTCGCGGGGGCTTCTTCATGGAGTCGTCGTTCTGCTCCAAGAGCGCAGAGAAAGAGCAGTTCGTGGTTGTCCCTGATTTAACTTTCTTTTTGCTTTGCTCTCGTTCCTTTCGATGCTGCTCTCTCTGACGCTTTCTCGTTCGCGTAATTCTGCCTCGCTCTTCTTCTTCTTCTTCTTCTTCTTCTTCTTCAAGAACTGTTTCGTTCACACTTTCGTCAGACGCTGCCGCTGGTTCTGTATCTTTCGTCATTTTAGTAAAGAGTATAGCATTGGGTTTTACAATAACGCGTCTTTGTTGTTCCTGCCTAGCTCTGCGCTTCCATTTATGCTGCCCTTTCTTGTTCTTCACGGCAGGAGCGAGAACTTCTTCTTGAGAAGACATACTCGACACGTGCTCGACGGCGTATTTTTTCAAGCTTTTCGACGCGATATTTCCGCTAGTAGTGATATCGTCGTCGCTACTACCTTTCGTATTTCTAATCGCGATGCCAGTCGTCGCGCTAGCGCCGTTCTTGCTCTCGCTTTTCAAGAAAAAATTCTTTACCGACGCCACCTTCTCCAAGTTCTGCAGTTTTTCCTCTGCGACGTTTGTTCGCGCAATTGCCGTGGCTGTTTTTAACGTTGCTTCCCATCTTTTCCTCGATGCGAGATGTTTCAATCGTTCCGCATTCTTTTTTGCCTTTGAGATCGAACGCGTAGTAATCGATGGTGAGGGTGAGGGTGTTGATGTTTGCGACGACGTCTTATTCGCTTTCTTTCGTTTCTCATCGTCGATGGTGATGTGACTAATATTATACGCCTGTTCTTCATACGTGTCCGTCGAACCCGTTGCTGCTGTTACTACTGCTGCTGTTTTTACATCCTCTTCTGTGAGATTGTCGTCGTCACCATCTGTGCTTCGAAGCACTATGCCGTGCATTGCCGCGAGATCTTCGAGATAGTTGCGAGAGCTACCGCCGTCATTATCCTCGTCTTCTTCGTCTTGGAGTACATTCTGTCCTTGTTCTTGGTGATAACAATCTGAAGTTACCGCCGCCTTATCTCCAGATGCCGATGGTGTTGGTACGAATAACATTTCGCCCTGGGAATTTCCACACGGTGAAGACGTCTCGTTAACATTACAAACACCGCGTTCCGGCGTCTTGGCGACTCGCATATCCGTCCCGAAATAATATGCATCTGTAGTCGTTTCTTCCAGCGACATCGGCGCCACAATCGATCCCGACGTGGAGTGTGTGTCTGCATAATCCTCGTTCCTAACATCGTTAGTAGTACCGAACGAGAAGAAATTCCCCGGATCTTCATCGATCTCCTTCCAAAACAAAGCTGCGTTTGGCAAGAAGTCGTCGTCCGCCTCCGCCGTCAAAGAAGGGCCTAAAGCCGCCGCCGGCAAAGGAGGCCCCGCTTTCCTCGTTTTCCTTTTCGTCGTCGTCGTCGTCGTCGTCGTCGTCGTCGTTTGCTTCTTCTTCTTCTCGATCTCCTCCTTTTTCTTCCTCCGCGTTCTCTTCGCCGTCATCTGAAAATTGGACAAAAGGTAGAAAAGAGAGAAAGAAACAAAAGCGTTTTGGTCAGTTCCTCCGTCTCCGTCGTCGTCGTAGGAGTAGTATTCGTCTTCTTTTTTTTTTTGAGGTCGACTTTTTTCTTCTTTTTTCTTTTTGTGATGGGACTCGTAAGTACTCGAAAGCGACCAAAAGTCTCGTCCTTTTCCGTGGACCGGTCTCTTTGAGTCTGCCCCTTCCTTTTGTACAAAAAACGCAAAGAGAGGAAGAGGACGGTGGTTCCGAGAAGACAAAGCCTCAGGTCCTCTTCCTCCTCGTCCTTTCCAAAAGCCTTTACTGTACGTCTCGACAAAAAAAGGCTCCTCGCGACGACGCCGCGCTTTCGTCGTCCAAAACGGTGGGTACAGTCGGAGGCGCAGTAAAACGCGACCTTTTGTCGACGCCCTTTCTTCTTAAGCGCGCATTTGACGCGACAGAAAGAGCTTTTGTAAAATTAGAAACGAAGAGACGGTCGTCGAAACGTTTTTTTTTCGATGCGCACCGTTAAAGTTCTCGAGAAGAAGAAGACCACCCTTTTCTCGTTTTCGTTTTAAGGTCGCGACGACGGGGTCTCTCTCTCTCTCTCTCTCTCTTAAGCGTTGCCAAAGTTCTCGTCGTCGTCGTCGGGAGACTCCGCGAGCGATGTAAAAAATGTGACGACGATTATGTGGTTTCTTCTCGATGACGATGTCGGCACCTAAAGAACACGAAGAAAAAACGCACGTCAC
>VIAU01000075.1:0-11514 GCA_009618085.1 Bathycoccus sp. SAG3 | reverse complement strand
CTGCATTGCGTGTCGATCCGAGGAACAATATAGTTTTCAAAGTTTTTGTAGTAGTTATGGTAGTCATGATTCAATGTGTTATATATTTTGTATCGTAAAAACATACAATGACTATATATGACTATATAAACGATCACCTAGAAAACAATTTTATGTTTCTTTTTTTCTTAATAATTTCTTCCATATGTGCATATATCCTTTATTGGCAACCATTACAGTATAACCATTCCGCCTGGCATTATTGTTGCTTGTTGATTTTACCAGGTACCTGGTATTAAAAAAAAAAAGAAGATTTTATCATGAGCTAATCCAGTAATCATCTATCTTTTTTTTTAAGGATTCTTTTGACGACGTCAATAGCGTACTTTTTGCATTCAAGCCCGGCCGGGCCGGCAAGAGATTAAACTAGTAGTCGTCTATTACAATTTTTAAGGGACAAAAAACAAAAAATAAGTTTTACCTGTTTAGTGGTATGTGCGTATTACCCAATAGTCTTGCCTGGAGCAAAAGATATTGACCTGTACAATAATAAATTCGTTAAAATCAATAATACATCAGACAAATTGGTATATGTTAATATTAATGCGACACATTTATATATATCATTATGGCAAAACAAAAATAATACGTATATATATATATATATATACATATGTATAACAATATAAAGGGAAATGGATCACGAGGATGCATATGATATGACAACATATGATGAAGAAATGGTTATTAATGGGGATGATGCCACATTTGAGGCCTAACCGTAGAAATAATAATAAGAAAAAGAAACAAAGGAAAAGAAAAACAACAATAGCTCGATCATCGAAAAAAGTATTGCCCCCATTAATCCAGGATAATCATCAATATTTTCATAACCACATTTTGCAGCCATCTGATTTGATGGACAATCATATTAATAATACCGTACAAAAACCTATGCCAAAATATACATTGGGTGAATTGAAAGGTATGAGAAATTTAATAGCAAAACGACAACGAAAAGTAGCGAATCGTCATGATTTATTTCATAAACATGGATTAAATAAACGTAGATTAAAACACGGCACCCTTCAATTGGATCATTTGTTATTGTAAAGCTTAAAATATTTGAGACGGCTTTTTAGGTCTAGCTATAATAGAAGAGACCCATAAAATCATACAGTAGAATCATTACTGCTACATATAATATAGCACTATATATGAAATATAGTATAGTTGTTAATAATAAATATTTATGTGAAAAAGATTATATAGTAATAGGTACTTCAGTATACTAATATTGTACTTAATATAATGTACAGTATGTGTTTTGAGTTTTGAAAGTGCCAGCCCCAGAATACCAGAATACCAATAGAATACGGAATAACGTACAGTACCTGGTATACCAGTAATGTGTGGATAGAATTTCTTTTATTCTTTTGGGTTTTCGTCTAATAGATATATTTATAAACAAAAAAACATATATGTTTATACACATATTAAAACAACAACCAACTATTTTATAGTAGTAAAAACAAACAACAATTTACAAGTTAAACAACAGCAAAACTCAATAAAAAGAAAGTTTTATAAATTTGGAAGATGGCTACTATTGCAAATGACTTACCAATCCAAAAAAGAAACCCAGGCGATCCAGTACCAGTTACCATTTTAACTGGTTTTCTTGGTGCAGGGAAAACAACGCTTTTAAACCACCTTCTCTCCAGTACAGAACATAAAATGAAATTTGCTGTCATTGAGAATGAATTTGGTGATGTAGGTATCGATGAAAACATTTTAGTGGAAAGTTCGGAAGAGCAAGTTATTGAAATTATGAATGGTTGCATTTGTTGCACAGTACGTGGTGACTTGACAAAAGTGCTTGACAAATTGTATGACAGAGTCAAAGATATGGATGGTGTTATTATTGAAACAACTGGTTTAGCTGATCCAGCTCCAGTTGCACAAACATTCTTCGTCGATGATTCTGTCGCTGGTCGTTACAAATTGGATGGTATCATCACCGTTGTTGATGCAAAACATGTTGTTCAACACATCGAGGAGGAAAAACCAGAAGGTGTTGAAAATGAAGCTGTAGAACAACTAGCATTTGCCGACAGAATTATGTTGAACAAGACGGATCTTGTTACAGATGAAGCTGAGTTATTGAAAATTGAGAAAAAAATTAAGTCTATCAATGCGTTTGCTCCTATCTTTCGCACAAAAAACAGTATTATCCATCCAAAAGAATTGCTTAACATTGGATCGTTCGATTTAAAAAGAACCTTAGAGATGGATCCTGAATTTCTTGCAACTGATGCAGAACATCAACACGATTTAAGTGTTTCATCAACCAGTTCCAAATTCGAAGGTGCACTTAATGTGAATAAATTGCAAAAATGGATCCAAACACTGATCCAAACCAAAGCCAATGATCTCTTCCGTTACAAAGGTGTACTTGCAGTCGAAGGCATGGACCTTAAGTTTGTATTTCAAGGCGTCCATATGCTTTTCTCCGGTGGATTTAGCAAAGAAGTTGCTCCTTGGAAAGATGGAGAAAAACGTGAATGTCGTTTTGTCTTTATTGGTCGTGACCTTGATCATAAAGCGTTGGAGGCTGGTTTCCTTGATTGTAAAGCAGAGCCATTGCGTTTCAAAGTTGGTGATACCGTTTACGCGAATGTAGGAGAATTCACAGAGGGTAAAATTGTTAAGTGTTGGGATGATGGTAATCCATATAGAGTGGAACTTCAAAATGAAGATAAGACAAATGTCTGGGTACCTATCGATAACGATGATTATTGCCGTGATTCAAAACCGTAAATGTAGGTTTGGGATCACATCCTCTGCATAGTGCGTTATCATATTTGTTACATGTATATATGCAATATATAAATATTATAATGCAATATATATATATACATGCATATATATATATATACACACGATCATATGTGCGTATAATATCATATTATTAAGTTTACGCATATGTTTACGATATGATATGATACATGATATCACATATTATATAATATATAAAAATATGTAAAATGTAATATGATATGATATGATACGCGCGTATTTTAACTATGATATACTCTCGAAAGAATACAGCGACTGAGCCAAAAATATTAAAAATATCTACGTCGTATATCTCTATATATATTTCACAAAATGTGTCCTCAAATACTCTCCTGTAACAGAAATTACCGATGAGGTAAATAGATGTTATCAACCTTCTGTTGATTAAAAATATGAAGAGGATGGGGATATATCTATATTTAAGTAAAAGAGAATTTTTTATATCTATATTCTATATCTATATCTATAGTCGTCAATATATGTGTCCTCCGTATATATACTAATCCAATAATAGGAGGTGAATACTGTGTTTTTTTCGGAGATTGGTGTGATATTAAAGAATGGAAATATTTGGAATTTTGATCATCTAAAACTGCGTATTATAGCACAAACAATAAATCAAAAACAAATTAAAAAATCTTCTGGTGTAATAATTTTAAGGACCGGGCTGGTATGTACGTAGACTATGCCAGCCCAGGGCCAGGTATGCACGTATGCATCAACTTCTCTTATTTTTTTTGGAAAGACGGTTTTTTCGACGGACGGGCTGGGGGGTAGTGCTGTGCCTATACTATTTAAAAGATGTCACACCAATGCTGTGTCCATATATTGTAATCGATTAAAATTATCGTAGTGTTATATATAAGGGTTATTTTTACCGTATTCACATTCAATCATTATTATTATTATACATATCAACATCCACTGTACCTTTATTAGGATTAAATCTTCGTCCACGGTTACGTAATTTTTTTGTACGCAACAACGTTCCATTTTTTGCACCAGCTGCTCTATAATTTAGCTGCACTTCACCATGATATTCTTCAGTTGCTGTATCACTAGGTATACTAAATGCTATCATTCTATTCCCTGCCTCAATATTTTCAGTAAAAAAGGTACGATATTTGATTAAACATTCTTTAGGTGTTAATTCTTTCAAAACTTTAAAATTGAAATTATATTCATCTCTTTCAAAGTTACGTTTTGTGTAACTATCTAAGTAGAACCATTTCCATCCTCCATTATGCAAATAGTATGGCCTCAATGTAGTATAATGTCCAGGCTGACCAAATTCATAACATATAAATCCAATGAATTTATCACTGTATGCATCAACCCACATGTTAGATCCATCTGCACTAAAAAATTGCAATAATGTATTATCATTATTAGTAAAACGTTCAAGCCAGCTATGTCTAAATGTTAATATTGGTAACATTCTTTGTGCCCCTTCAACTAACTCTAACACTTCAAGATTGCTCCAGTCCATATTATCTCCCCAATTGTCACTGCTAAAATTAACATATGGCAATAATAAACACTTTAATGCATGGCGGGAGCATTGTAATCCATGCTGTTCTTCTATGAACAATACATTCCAATAATATGATTGTCGTATTTTAAAAGTACAACTTCTTTCATTTGCATTTACTGCTGTTGTATATGTTGATAATGTTATTGCATTTGCAGGGCCATTGGCATAATTATTATCACTTGCTGGTGGTAAACGTGTGCGAAATCTCTTTCTTCGTTTTCTAGGTGATTTCCGTATACTTGTGTTAGTCTTTGTCTTTGTACCCATCCTATTAACATTACTACCAGTTTTATTAGTCTTTGACTTCGTACGCTTCCTATCAACTTTACTACCAGTTTCCTTCTCTTTTAATCTCTGTTTTCGTTTTCTTAGTTTTGCTGCATAATTTCTCTTTTCCTTTTTCATATCTTCATAAACTTTCAGTACAACAGTATCGTCTATTGTTGTCGAATTTACATTTTGGACTATTGCACTAGTTTCTGGCAACTCTATGCTATTCAACGATGGCAGGGCATTTACATTTTTAGGATGTTTCATTCGTTTATCTACTATTTTTTTTCTATTCTCGAAATAATTTTCACTTTTTAATGTTTCTAGTGTTACTGCTGCTTTTTCAAGTTCATCCATCTTAAACTGCGATTTCCCTGGTATGAATTTTCCTTCATTTTTTAACCAATCAATTCGTTTCACTTTGATTTTTGCAATTTTTTCAACATCTTCTGGGTGAAACCCCACTTGTAGATCTTTATTCAAGCCTATTACTTGTGCAAACCATTTTTTATCATTTAAATTTTCATCTGCATTAACACGATCATAACTTCCAGTTATCTTAAATTTCAATACATCTATTGTTGGTTGTACACCATTATACAATAATGGAGTATCATTTGCTATACGTTTCCATCCAGTGTGTTGGTCAAAATTTTCAATCATATTCTTTTTCAACAACAATAACAGTATATCAGCTTTCATGTTCATTAAATTGATATTAAAATGAAAAGTTCCATCATCTAACAATTTTCGATTTCTTAAATTTTTTATTGTCCAGCGCCAATCAAAATTTGAATGTTGAATATCATGCCACTGCGGGCCTGCACTGTTTCCCATCACTGATTTACACAAACGTAAGTATAGGTGATACGCTTCTAGTGCACTTTGTCCACGAACACAATAATATGTTTGCAATCCAGTTTGATACATTTTCTTTTCATAATACAATTGAACTCCAGGTTTATCAGAGAGCAATCCTGCAGACTATTAAGGTATTATTTGTTAGTTAGTTAAGGTTTTTTGTCGCGTTTATTATTAAAAAAAAGTATTTTATTATATTTAAGAGACACACACAGTTTTTACAGGAATGATTTGTTAGTCAAAGGGTGATTTGCATTCATTCATTACTTACAACATAATTCAATTCTTTTTTCAAAATATCTAATGCATTTGATTTAAAGAAATCTCTACCTGTATCAGACTCTTTCATGCTATGAAATAATTCATACACATCTATCAAATTATCAATCAATATTTCTGGGGCAGGTATCGTTTTTCTCATGAGAGGACGCTTGTAGCTTCTTTTAACTTTTTTAATTTGTGCCTCGTTTAATCCACGTTTTAGTAGATGTTCAACTACTTGTTCATATTCGCCATCACGTAACATGTATATTGCATCTGCAACTAATCCACAAAAAAATGGAAATAGAGTGGAATTTTTTGATACGGCCATCAAGACAAAATTTGCAATGAAATGTTTTGGATCGTATTTTATAACCAGTTTGAACCAGTTTTTATTGACTTGCTTTTTAAGGCTAGCACGTAATGTTTGTGTACGTAGATCAGTGCGTCTGGGAACCTTTGAGTTATTTGTTTTTTTTATTGTTATTGCTATACCAGATGTTTCTGACACCAAATTACATGAATTACAATAATTATGGATTTTTCTCCGTTGGTCAATATTTTCCATTTTAATTGTTATCTCGTTTACATTTTTTTGTCTAATAAATGAATTAATGGCATATAATGCTTTTAAAAGAACTATATCATTATTTGCTACTTCATCTATTATATCTACTATATCTTCTTCTTCATCATCTTCATCTTCATCATCTATCTTATTCAAGTGCAAATCTACTCCAATGGGAATACTTGTTGAAATATGTTCAAGATCATCGTCCGTAAACCCTAATTCTAACACCTCCTCGATTTTGTCAAGTTGTAACAATTTACGAACACCATTTGCATCTTTTCGTGGATTGTCTAGATACACAATTTCAATTTTTTTTGTATCTATTGTTTTACAATATAATGAAAAGGCTCGTTTTAAAACAGGACTGTTGTAACTTTCTGTATCTACACTAACACCAATTATTGGTATATTCAGTATGTTGTTCCATAATGTTAGCCTACTGGTGTTGAAAGATTGTGTTCCAACATTTTGTGATTTTAAAGATTTCCGGCTATGATCAATTGAACATATACTAGGCGGTTCTAAACAACTGTTCAATTTTTCTCTAAAATTGTATTGCAATGCTGCATCACTTTTCATTTTTTTATATGTAGATTTTTTTAATAATGAACCAGTTAATCTAAAATTATTATTATTTTCAATTAATAATTTGTTATAATTTATTTTTGGAAGTTCAAAATTCAAATTTTTTTGCTGTTCTATTTCATGTAATTTATTTGCAGCTACTACTACTATATCACGTTCATGTTTTTCTGCCATTAACTCATTGCTAACATCAGCTATAAATCCTGTTGAATTTCCCCTGCTTAAAAAAGCTTTAGATGTTGTTAATAACAATTTATCAACATAAGTTCGTGTGCTGATCTTTATGAAACTAAAAGCATTTGCTATTGCTGTAAAATTCTTTGTTAAATACCGGAATATATTTTCATCAAAAGTTGGACATGCTTTTTTGCATTGTTTGCAACGTAGTTCTTTGGCTATCATGAACTTTACTGATCCGAATTCATGTACAATTTTAACATGTTTATACCAACCGTTTGATTTTGTTGCACCGCCACAACGTGTGCAAGGAATATTTATATTGAATATAGCAAAATCTACCACTATTACCGGTTTCACCCCCAAATATTTGGAATTAAAAATGACTTCTTGTGGAAAATGGGTAATCAATTTCTTTCTCTTTTTTTGTAATGACATTGCATGGTACCGCTTAACTTCATTTATATAATTTATTTGATTCTTTGATATTTTTACCTTTCCATTATTGTCACTATCACTATTACTACTATTGTTGTTGTTGCTATTGTTGATGTTGCTGTTGCTATTGTTGATGTTGCTGTTGCTATTGTTGATGTTGCTGTTGTTGTTGTTGATGTTGGTAGATTTGACAGTAGAGGATTTGTTGGTACCTCTTGGTGGTGAACAATGACTTGCTAAAAATACTTTATTGTTGCTGATATGATTTGTTGTTGGTAGATGATTTGACTTTGACATTTCCACATCACCTGGCAGCAGACCTCTCTGGGCTCTGCTGATTTCATTACCCAGGTGCTTCATCTTTTCCGTATCTTCTAACATATACCGTCCTGATCTACCAGTATACTGCATTTTTAATTGATCAAGTTGGTTTTTACATTGCATTATATATACATTACATTTTTTTTCAAGCTTTTGTGCTTCTTCTAATTTTTTTAGATTCTGTCGTAACATTTCTTAAATTAAAATGATTTAATATCTGTGTGTGTGTGTATGTGGTACAGATGTAAATAGAAATAGTTTCTTTCTTATCTAGAATATTCTTATCTAGAATATTCTCGTTTTTTTTATTATCCACACAATTTACGCCATGTTTTTGACATTGATGTTATTTGTGCTTACTCCTATCTATTTCGTATACTAAAATAATGTAAAAGTAGTACATTTTGTATACAGTATATGTGTGGAGAATGTGAAGTCGTTGATATTTCAAATAATTATCCACACAATTTACGCCATGTTTTTGACATTGATATTATTTGTGCTTATTCCTATCTATTTCATATACTAAAATAATGTAAAAGTAGTACAATTTTGTATACAGTATATGTGTGGAGAATGTGATGTCGTTGATTCATGAATTCATTTGACCTGTTACTAACCGAAAACACGTGTTGATGCTATATCAATGTTAAATAGGAAATACTAGCCCTAAATTATAACACTATGTTTTTCGCATTATCCATGTAAAAATATACACATTTTTGGTGCATATTCTCATATATAGCGTGACATTTTTTATGTCACGCTATACATGAGAATATGCCTGGAAACGGAGCTTTTATGTTAGAAACACGCCAATATTATTATTTATATATTCTACTAAGTACAATTATTCCTGTAATGCATCAGTTGTTAAAAAAAATCGCAGAAGTAGAGCAAAATTAGGGTTTATTTTCGGTCTAACCCTACTCGTAACCATATGTTTTGTACTTAAAGCAGCCCGACCGTATATTAAGTGGAATATACAACTCTTTTGCCTATCAATGACGGTGTTAAATGACGATTATGACATTTATATTTGACACAGCCCGACTGGTATAAATTTCCATATAATATAGTAAATTATATTAACCTTAATACAGTTTATAATTCTTTTCTTTTTTCTTCCTTTTTTTCCTTTTTTTCTTCCTCCTTCCTTTTTTTTCTTCTCTCCTTTTCTTCCCCAGCCCGACATTCAAAATATGAGCCTTTTTTTTTATTATAGTCCAGTATTATTAGTCGTCTATATATCTATTATTAATTAATAATTATTTATTAATATTAATTATTAGATATTTATATTTTTGTTCATTTTAATTACATATAGATATAGAGATAGAGATATTTACACATTTTGAACAACACACGAAATAGATTGATACATCGATATATTTCTGTTTTGACATCATTTTTGATTGATACATTTTCTGAAAATAATAACAACAATGGCGTTCAGAAGGACGTTGGCGAGATTCAATCGTGTATATCGATTAAGTGAAAGGCATATTGCACCAGGATATGAACATAAAGTCAAGGATGTTATGGATAATATTAAACGTGAAGTTGTAAATCAACCAGGACTGATTAGTATTGAAGTGTTAACGGAAAAGCATAAGCCTGATGCATACTTCGCATTAACATGCTGGGAAGATCAAGATGCTTTGGATACTTGGTTAAATTCAGACTTATGCAAAGATGTACGTAACCGACTTGATCCTGTGATTGAAAGACCTGTTGCAAGCAAAGAGTTTCAAACAGTGACGCATGATGTATTTCTTTTATAAATAATATCATTACAACCAAGGCATTCACACATATTTATACAGGTGTGAAATGGGGTGGGGTAAAAGAAGCAAGGTATTGGTCAACACAATATGATTTACAACGAAATATAAGTCTTGGAAAATGGCACATCAATTAAAGGTTATGAAGATGATAAACGTTGGGCACAGGAATTAGTTGAGGAAAATAAAGCTGTATTGGCAAAAAAAGCAAAAACGAAAGCAGCACAACGAGCAAATGCAAGAAAAAATGAAAGAAAAAGGATACGAACGAACGTATTAAATATAAAAAAAAGCACGAGTTCGTACGAAGCGTTTGTAAAAATTATACAAAAGAGTATATATATAATTTTTAGTATATGCCATACGTATCATATGATGTGTTTTAAAATATTATATATATGCATATAATATATATATTTATCGATATGATTTAAAGTTATGTCAACGTATACTAATTATTATTCGTATGATACTCTTTTTAATGCATGTATTATTTGAAATTAATATTTTTACTAGATCATATCATATGATATAATATCATAAAAATATTTATCTCATTTTGTGATTATCATTAGAATCTCACATGATGTATATATATAATTATTTAATTTTTACGCATAATTTATTGTTTTAATTTACTCACATGATAATTCCCTACTCTTCAAAAGAATATACAATAACTGGAAAAATCTATCTCACACTAGTGTGTTGATATACCCATAATAGAGAATACCAAGATGCAGGAAAATAGATGGTATCAACTACTCGTAGCAGTTGATGAAAAACGAACATCATTTCTATATATATATATAACACACACGGTCTCCATATTATGTACACGCTCTTTTTTTTCTCAATTCCATCCTCATTCCCCATTACCTTCTTTTCGAATAGCCCCCCCTTTCATGACATTTAATTTTTGTGGGAAAAATTTATACACCACCAAACTTTGTATTAGATATAATATTGCAATGATAAAGAAACCAAAATGGTGAGAAAATGGAAATGACATTTCATTTGTTATACTCCATGCAAATATTACACTACCTAAAATAGGACCCGTAGCTTTTGTAAAGCTAGCAATTGTCATTGCTAAACCATTTACTGCACCACGCTGCAGTGCATCGCAACTATTATTAATTAATAAAAACGAACTAGTAAATATACTCATATCAAAAACAACTTGTATGCTCCGTAATATGGCTGCCCATGTAAAATCCATAGCTGTATCTGCTGTTGAAAATTGCGAAGTAAATGGCATAAAAATAATTGTTGGAACACTTAAAAGGCCACTTAAAACCCAAAAATTTATAGGTGGCATATATTTCGCTAATCTTGGAAAAATAGAAGATTGATATATAAGTAAACACAACCCATTAATCGATTGAATGGTACCAATCAGACCAAGTGACATTGCCATACCACCACTTTTTTCTGATGCCATTAACCATAATGGAAAGATTTCATACATGCAAATAGATATAAAACTGTGAATGCAATATCCACATACAACCAAAGCAATCTGTTTATTTAATATTAATTTGCAATTTTCTTTTACTAAGAAAATTGCTGTTGCTATGTACGATTTATCTTTTTTATCCCTTTTTTCTTTTGCTGTTAAAGTTGGCCTTGCTAATGTTTCTGGTAAAAAAAATACTGTTAAAATCAATGCTGTTAAAGCAAACAACGCTGCAATAAAATTTGGTAAAAAATCTTTTTGTTTGTTTGTTTGTTAGTGGTGGGCACGTGGGTGCAGACAGATTATTTAATATATATAGAGTGTTACATACACGGAAATGTTTTCAAGAAATCACCATCAAACACGCTACCTGGGTATTGTTCTGCAGGTGAAGATAACCATCCACCAACACTAG
>VIAU01000074.1:0-11853 GCA_009618085.1 Bathycoccus sp. SAG3 | reverse complement strand
AAAAAAGGTTGAATGGGGCTTTGGACAGATGATGATGGGGAAGGGAGGCGACGACGACGACGATGTGCGTCCGTCGGTCTCTCCCTCTGTGGTGGTGGTGGTGGTGCTCGATCGATGGAGGCGTCTTTCGTTCTCGCTCCGTGCTCTATCTCGTCGGGAACGCTGAATCTCCTTTGTCTTCTTCGTGTAGCACGCGCTCACCCACACTTTCCTCTCCTGTACTCACATTACGAACAGAGAAACGTCGAATTAGGCCGAGTTGCGTTAGTCAACTTGAAAGCGGACAAACTGTACGGCAAGCTCGTTGTCATCGTCGACTTGGTCGACCAAAACAGAGTTTTAGTCGACGCGCCGGGTATCAAACGATGCATCATCAACTTGAAACGCTTAGCAATCACGCCGATTAAATTGGACACGGGGAGATGTCCGGATGCGGCGGCGTTGGAGGCGGCGCATAAAGGCGCGGTGGCGGAATTTGCGGCGTCTAAATGGGGGCAAAAGATTGCGAAGCAAGGTGCAAGAAAGGCGTTGAATGACTTCGATAGATTTAAGGTTGCGATCGCGAGATCGAAGAGATCCGCTATTGTCAAGAAGGCGATGGCTTAATTGAGAAGAACACTTAGATTTTTAATTCAAAACGTAATTTTATTAGCTCGTAAAACGAAAAGTGCTCTGTCTAAGTGGAACTGTGATACCTAAAATTCTCTAAATTCTATTTCTATTTCAACTTATCTAATCTACCTTCTTCTTCCTCCTCCACCACCCCCTCCATTTGCGGCAATAGAGCTGGCCAACTGAATCACAGATGCGTCGCGCACATCGTCTTCGCAGAAGCAACAACAAATCTTCTCAAACTCCTCCGTTTCCTCTCGTTCGCCGCAGACTTTCGTTAATATCAAGCACTTTGCATCGCACGCGGAACACTCGTGCTCGTCCGAAACTTCTACTTTCTTCAAACCTTTTGGTAGGCCGATGATTAAGTCGCATTTGGTGCAATTTAATCGCCATCGTCCTCCTTTGCGCAAGATAGGGTCGAGTAAGAGTTGCGGCAAAGAAACTACAGCCGTTGCACTCGACGAGTCACCTAAAGTCGCGTTCGCCAAGTAATACGGATCCTTCTCAGCTTCTTTTTCACACTCGGGGCACGGAGCGATCGCGCGTTCGCTCACGATCGGGTGTAAAGCGAAATGTGGACACCCGCCCGCTCCTGCGCTTTTACTTGAAGTCCCAAAATCTGGAGGATGGTTGTAGCAAAACGGGCAGAACGGATATGCGCGTTCGCCATCGGACGTTTCGTATATGGATAACTCGAAATCGCAAATCTCGCAAAATCTTCCCGACCACGGTTTAATCGAGCTCGCATTCCTTGGGCATTCAAACGTTTCCGCCTCGGTTTCGCAAAATAATCGATACGTTTTCCGTCCACGTCGTCTCCCTGACGCTTGGAGTTTTAAGTACCTTCGACACCGACCGCACACGGTGTGTGGTGTCGATTGAAGCTCCTTCGGCGACGCGAACGAGGCTTCAAATAAGTTATCCACGATGGCGATGTTCTTTTCGAAATGTATAAACTTAGCTTTAATTTGCATCAACGCTTGCGAAACGACGGCGTTTTTATCCGCTTTACCTTCGGCAATTAAATCGAGTTGTTTCTCGATGTGCGCGCGAACGGTCGGTAACGCGAGTTCTTCGTCGATGGAGGCGTATGCACGACATAAAGTAATTCCTAATTCGGTTGGTACGACTCTTCTGCCATCTCGCGCAACAATTTCGCAATATTTACGCGCCTCGATGGTGTTGATGTGTGTTGGAATGGAAGCGTCCGTGCCGATGCCATTTTTCTCCATCGTGCCTATGAGTTCAGATTCCGTGAGATATTTCGGAGGTTGCGTTTCGCCTCGGTCAACCGTGACTGAAACCACATCTACGTCTCTTGATTTATTATTTTTACTGTCGCTCTCCGACAACTGATACGTATCCGGGATGATTTTAAGTTTCGGCGCGCGTCTCGGCAACGCTTCAGTCCATCCAAAATCGAGAATTTTCACGCCTTTAGCTCTCCACTTCTCGCTCTCGGCAATCACAATTTCACTCTCTATGTTCTCCAACACTAAATCCGGAAGTAACGTAGCCAAAAAGTGTCTCGAAATTAACTCGTACACGCGAAACATCTCGCCACTCATGGAATTTCGATTCCCGAATCTCCCGGCGGGCGTAATCGGTGGGTGATCGCCGGCGTCTTGCCCGCCGGACGGTTTTCTAATCGAAGGAAAACTTAGAATTTTTTTCGCTATGTCGCCCCATTCATCGTTGCTCGTTTGTGAGGCGATGATTCTTTTGAAATCAAACCCAGGCGGATACGCTGACGACTCTGTTCGTGGATAAGAAATAAATCCATCCAAGTATAGTCTCTCGGCGATTTGCATCGCTCGATGCGCGCCGATACCCATTTTCGAACACGTTTTCAACATCTCGACCGTATTCATACCCGGTGGAGGTTTCTTCGATTGTTTCGACCGAATCGTACTCACCAGTTTGCCTTTTTTGTTATTCTTTTTAAGAAATTCCGAACACAACGCTTCTAAAGATATCGCGCTCGGTTCGTCGAAAACGCGTTCGCGATGCCATTTCCACTCGGATATTTCGTACGCGCCAATTTCATCACCATCATCATCATCATCATCATCATCATCATCTTTGCGTTCCTTCTGCTTTTTCGTGGCTGACATATCGACACCACTTGGTAAATTCAACTTTAACCGCCAGAAACTTTCCGGCACAAACCGTATAATCTCCAAATGTCTCTTCACGCAAAATCCAAGCGTCGGCGTTTGACACGGTCCGTAACTCACGCACCTCGAATCAAACCCGCTAAACTTATCTTGAAAATACTTCGTTTGAAACCGCGTAAACGCGACGCCCATTTTCAAATCCAGCTCCTGCCTTGCATCCACCGCGTCGCTCTCATCCTTATTCGGTTTCGCTAAATTTTTCATCGCGTTCTCGACGCTCGATTTGGATATCGCGCTAAACTTTGCGCGGTAGACGTTTCGCAAGCCTCCTCCTCCTCGCATTCGTGGAACGACCGCATCCATGACTTCAAAGCATATATTTTCTCCTTCTCTGTCGCAATCTAACCACAGCACTAAAGCGTCGCACGTTCTCGCTTCTCGTTCTAAACTCCCTCGCACTCGTCCCGCGGTCACTTTCTTTTCCGTCGCGCAGTCGAACAACAGTTTCGGATCCAGTTCCCAATCTTGAAACCTCTCTGGAAAGTCAATCGCGCACACGTGTCCAGCGACGGACGTGAATCGATGCGCGCACTCTTTCCTGTTCAAAAAAGGTCGCGAGAATTCGTGCACATCGATCGACGTCGACGATTTCCTCGTTTTTAGCGTCGTCGACGACGACCTTCTCTTTCGTTTTCCATCGTCGTCGACGATGTCATCATTTTCACCACCACCACGTTCGTTGGTGTTGGCAAAGTCGACGATGCCATTCTCCTCTCCTCCGGACGACGAAAGAAGCGTCGCGATCGATTTCGCCAGCGACGGTTTCTCGGCCACGTGCAGGCACACGAACGGGTGGGTGTCCGTCGTCGTCGTCGTCATGACGAAAGAGAGAGAGAGCACCCCCAAAGCCGAGTCGACGACACGGTTTCAAAGCACACACACAACAAAGGTTCCATCATGTGTTTGTTTTTCGTCTCTCAAAGTTTGTGTGCGCTTTTTTTTTACTCGATTTTTTCTCGAGTTTTTTTCTTCAAATTTTTTTTCTTCAAATTTTTTTTTTTTTTTTCGGGCAGGTGGGAAAACACATTTTGACAAAATTGAAAAAGCAAAACGAGAAAAAAAAAGGAAGAAGAAGAAGAAGACAAAGGACAAAGAAGAAGAAGAAAAGTTTCTCAGGTTTTCAAAGTCTTTGGACCTTTGAGCGGAACAACAACAGTTGCGGCGCTTTATTACGGGGAAATCTCAACACACTTTTGTTGAGCAGCAGCAGCAGCAGCACCGGGCTCTGCGAGAGTGCAAAGAGTACCAACCAGTTTGAGCCCCCCCCCCCCCCCCCCCGTTTCTTTTCTTCGACGACGACTCTTTTTTCAAAACTCCGGTCGTCTCTTCGACATCATCATCATCATCATCATCATCATCATCGCGCACACACGCGTTCCGCCTCCTCCGACTCGTGTTGCAGCAGTCAACGCTGGTCTCCGGGAGGAGGAACCACGCGGGAGGAGGAGGAGGAGGGACCGTCTTCTTCAAAGTCGTCGTCAAAGTCGTCATCTCCTCGTCCGAAACACCACCAACACCAACACCACCAACACCCCTTTTTTTAAACCACTTCTTAAATTCCGAAATGATGTCAAATGATACAAAAATGATAGTAGGTTCCATATTTTTGGTTGTATGACTGGTACACCCTATACCCTACACCTTAAACAACACCTTAAACTCCAAATTCCCCCTATATATGAAAAATGGCCAAAAAAAAGCGCTCTGGTGTGTTTTTTTTTTCCCTTTTTTTGCTCCATTATTAGTACATTGGAACGGAGAGAGACGCTTTATAAGACGTGTGTGTGCAGACGACTCAGACGACGACTTTGTCATCAACGACGACTTTGACGACGAGGACCACCACGAACACCATGGGCCGCCCGAGGAAGACGACGACGACGACGTCTGCGACGGGAGGACGCGTCGTGGTAAAGGCGGGGGTCAAAATAGACCGCAGGAAAAAGGAGTTTCGGAACCTCCCGAAACCGAAGAAACGGAAACCGAATTACGGCCCGCCGTCGCACATACTGAAAGCAACCATCGACCCGAAGTTTGAAGAGATGCGACAGAGACGACAACAACAACAACAACAACAACAACAACAACAACAACCGACGAGCAGCAACAACAACGGGACGGAGGACGACGAGGAATTCGCCGCCGGAGTCCTGGAACGCAAAAGAATGATGATGATGATGAGGGACCCAAAGGAAGAGGAGCTCAAAACAACACGCAAGGAAGAAGAAGAAGAAGAAGACGTTTCGGAAGACGCGCGGCGAGAGGCGGACGCGATGAGGATAAAAATATCGGGAGGAATGCACGAAGAAGACGCCAAAAACACGACGACGACGACGACGACGACGACGGAAGAGGCGAACCACGCGCGGCCAGGAACGCCCAAAGAGACGACGAAATACGAGGAGACGAAAAGAGAAGACGACGAGGCGTCGCGAGCGCAAGCGAGGAAACGAGAGGCGATACGGAAAGAAGAGGAGGAAATTGAGAGGCAAAAGAAAGACGACGCGAAGTGGAGGCCGGTGTGCTTGTCGAAACAGACGATGGCAAAAGGTATAGAACTGATGGACGACGGGAGGATGATGGCGAGTTCGCAGAATGGGTACAGGTGCGTGCAAGGGACGAGGGGAGTAGAGCCGGCGGTTGTGTGCGAGGAGGAATTAAAGGAAGATGGGAAAACGCAGACAACAGCGACGGCGAGATATTTCGAAGTTAAAATAGAACATTTAGGAGAGAACGGATGCGTTCGAGTCGGTTGGATGACCAAACGAGGCGAAATGAACGCGCCAGTTGGATTCGATAACAAAGGATACGGGTACCACGCGGAGACTGGATTGAAATACCACGAGGCAAGGTTAAAGAAGTACGGTGAACCGTACGGAGAAGGCGACGTGATTGGATGTTATATGTATTTAGATGAGAAAATAGTAAAGAAGAAGGAAGATTCGACAGCAGAGTTGAAAGAAAATGGTGATGGCGGTGATATCGACAGCAATGCTGTCGCGGACGACGAGGCGAAGAAGAAGCCGCCCTCGACTCCAGAACGAGGGGCATCCGCCAACAACAAGAAAAATAGGAAAGAAGAACGCTTGAAAGCGAAAGCGTTGGAGGAGAAAGAAATCCCGCCGAATGAAGGCAAAATTGTATTTTACAAAAACGGACAGTGTCAAGGCATTGCATTCGAGTCGTTGCGATCGTGCGTGCACCCAAAGAAACCAGAGTTGTCTGGGTACTTTCCAACAGCGGCGTTGTACACGACGCCGTTGCAAGATCAAGCGCAACGGGCGAGAGTGTCGTTTAATTTTGGCCCAGATTTTGCGTTTCCGATTGATCCGGAGAAGGATGGTTTGCCCAAGTGCAGGGGATTATCGCCAGATTTAGATCCGCCGAAACCACCGCCGGAAAAAATAGAAGAAGAAGAAGCTGTGGCTCCGTTAGGGAGCGGCGAAGGAGCTACGAAACCGGAAGAGGAAAAGAAGGAACACAAACAGTCAACGTCAAGAAGCGAGGACGAGAGAGGATCACCTCGAGCGCGTTCTAAAGATGAAGCGTGTGGAGTGTATGAGAAGCAAACCAAGAGAGAAGAGAATAAGGAGAACAGTGTAAAAGAAGAAGAAGATGTGGACGCAGTCATGGAGGAAGAGAAGGATGAAGAAAAAGTCAACGCCGCTTCCGAAAAAGTAGAAGAGAAAAAAGAAGCGCCGGCGGAGGTCAAAGAAGGAGAAGTTCAGGAATTTGGCATTCTCTCTGATGCGATAAAACCGGCGTGCTTTTCGAGAGGAGGAAAGGACGAGCCTGAACACGCGCGAGGTTTGGATGCTTATGTCGAAGCGAACACATTTCCTGTCCAGATTAAGCCCGAAGTTCCTGCCAAAGAGGATGAAGACGATGTCGAAGCAAAAGAACAGTCAAGAGCAGACGAGTTGGTGCCAACGAGAGATGACATGCAACACTTCTATGAAAACGGAGAACCCTTGGACGCCGATGACGACGGCACCAACATAGCCGCAAACAACAACGACGAAGATGGAACCATCGGCTACAACTGGCTCTCGGGGTAAGACGGATGATGCGCGACATTTTCATTCGCAAACGCGCCTATATTCTATATCGTATTAAATCGTATGCTACCTCTATTCCGTCATTCGACTCACCCTCACGCCTCTCTCCACGTTCTTCATCGCTCTTTTCTGTTTCTTTTTCAGTTTCGGATCGGTAAAAAATTGCGCGTACGCCAACTGCTTCGCCGAAATCACTCCTTTTTTCTCTTTTCCGACGCCGCCTCCTTTCACTTTCAGTATCTTCTTGTTTATCCCCAGGGAGACTCCCCACGCATTCGCTTCGTCGTACATTTTTTCGTGCAATTTCATTTTGTCGTACGTTTGGTCGTCGAATTCTTGCAGCGCGTTCGATGAATCGTCGTTAATCATGTCTCGTTCGAGCTGTTTTCTGCGCGAATCGACTATGGGTGCTTTCCCGGCGTTGAGCGCTTTTTCCAGCGCTAATTGTTTGGCGTCGAACGCTTTGGTTTCTTTTTCCGAGTTGATAACGACTTCGCGTCGCTCGGAACGGACGGATCGGCGACAATTAGCACGCGCGGATTTGCCCATGGGTATTCGTCTTCTTCTTTACCTCTCTCGTTCACTCTTGTTTGAGAGATTAATAAAATGAGGGCATGAAGGTGGCGGCTTGAAGACGTTTCGTCTTTTTTTATACTTAGGTAGTATGTAATAAAGCGCGCGCGAACGTGTTGCTGTTACTGAAAGAACGCTATCGTCTACGAGTCTAACTCGGCCCAAACGGGAATTTTACGCACCGATTTCAACCCTACATCGCACAGATTAACGGAAACTGCGAAAATCGGCGCGCTGTCTTTCATCTGTCCCGAACCTCTCGGGACGTCCATAGAGCGGTCGTAGGCGTCGTATTTTTGGAGCGGCTGCTTTCGAAGAGGCGGGGGAGGTTGTCGACAACCGACGCCTCCCGGAATCAGACGGACGGCGATTATAATGGAAGCATCTTTGGCAATGGCTGAGAGAATGGCGTCTTGACATATTTTTATGGCATCTTTGAGTTCTTTTTGTTTTGAGGCGATGGCGATGCCTTTGTTGTTGGTGGCGGTGTTATAGCTTTCGACGACAGTATTGTACGCCTGACGAATGCTCGCCGGCGCTAACCGTCGCATGGCGATGTCTTCCTCGTCTGGACCGAAATAATCGTATGCGTTGGCCATGCGACCGTATTTTTGCGCACGAATAAGTCGTTTGAGCACACCATCCTGCTGTAATGCGGAAACGAGAAGTTCAAGGAATTCTTTCAGAGACACTCTACCCGCGAACGCTTCGGAAACAACGTTTGAGAATCTCTGTTTTGCGTTCGAACCACCTTTGGTCGCATCCCACAAAACTTCCCCACTTTTCGCCTCTCTCACTCGAAATGTATTCCTCGGCGTTTCAATCATGTGTTCCAACTCTTGCACGAGCTGCTTCTTCAACTTCTCGTGATCCACGCCGTCGGCCAAGGACCATATTTCGCAGTGCTCGAACAATTTTCGCGGGTCATATTCAGACGTTTTTCCATTGTCTCTGTTTGTCTTCACGTCGTACCTCAATTTCCCGTCTTGACGCGTCGTAAATCCGCATTTTGGTTTTATTTCAACCGCTAAAGCTTTCGGTCGAGCACTCGACCGCTTCCTCTTCGTCTCTACGTCATTACTCGTTGAATAGAACGGTATCCAATCGTAATTGCGCTCGCGAATGGCGAATTTTAGCGCGTCGGCGTCTCCATCTTCTTCTCTCGAATATCGCTTTATCTCTCCATCTTTCTCATCTATCTTCTCAAAGAAACCACTCTCTACTCTCACCAGCTTCGTGCACGACTTCACTCGAGATTTTTGCGCATCACTGAACAAAATGTTCCCTCTTCGTCCAGACTCGTCTCCGGCGAGTTCTCCCAAGGCAAATTGAATGTCTCTTTGGAGCACGTCGCGCGTACCATCGGGGACATCGCGACATTCTCTTCCGTTCGACCACACGAATCGATCCAAACCGTCGCCCCTCTTTCTTTTCCGTCGTCTCAGAACCATCTCGTCCTCCTCTCCTTCGTCGTCGTCGTCTCCATCTTCCTCCTCGTCCCTCGCTTTCAAAGACGTCCCTTCCGCGTCTGGCTTCGACCCATTGTGTCTCTTCCCGTACACCCGATGCGCCTTGCCTTCGCCAAGCGTTTGCCACAGCGCGCTGCTTCCAGACGACACAAACATCATCGACCCCGCACGTCCGCGACTACTACTACTACTTCGTGCGGATTTTTTTGCGGATGTTATTATGGGTGTCGACGACGAAGGCGCATCATCTCAAAGCAAGCGCATCGCGTGCGCAAAGTGCATTTCTTTTCGTGTTTTTGGTGCTCAATTTCCCTCACAACTCACAAAAACTTTTTCTCTCTTTCTCCTCAACCCTATGTTTAGGGCCTCATATTATGAGAAGCCCTTCTTTTTTTTTTGTAGAGAAGAGGGGCCCATTTTTTGCCCATTTTTTCTCATCGTCTCTCTTCATTTTTGGCTCCGTTTCTTTCTCTCTCTCTCTCTCTCTCTCTTCGCGCGGTTGCGTCGTCGTCGTCGGGAGAACAAGAAGAAAACACACACACACGTCGTCGTCGTCGTCGTCGTCGTCGCGATGGGCGCTTCGACGAGCGCTTCGGCGCCGCAGCAACCCGACGACGCGGAAAAATCGTCTTCCAAAAGTACTACCACGACATCATCATCGTCCCCTTTGACGACGCCGGCAAAAAAGACGACTTCGAAGATGACGACGACGACGACGACGACGAGGTCGCTGACGAAAGACGAAGAAACGTCGGCGAAACGGTTTCTCGAGGAAGCGAACGCGATCGCGAGCGCGGCGAGAAACGAGGACGCGAAAACGATCGAGAAGCAGTTGAAAACGATCGACGCGTACCTGCAAACGCGGACGTATTTCGTGACGGATTCGCAGCAAACCGAGGCAGATGTCGCGCTGTGCAAAGCGTTGAACGGAGTGAAAGGAGGGGTTGTTGCTAAATTCGCGGAAATTAAGCGATTCGTGGAATTGATGGCACAAACGAACGAGGCGAGCGTTTTGGCGGCGGATTCTTCGGCTGCGGTCAAGGCTTTGGGGAAGCAGGTGGAAAAAATGACCGTCTCCGAGGGAGGCGAAGCGGGGAAAATTTCCAAGGGCCAAGCGAAGAAGGAGGCGGCGAAAGCGGCGAAGAAAGCGGCGAAAGCGGCGAATAAGAACGGCGGCGATAAGAAAGCAACGTCTGGTTCGTTTGAAATTAACTTGAAAGACGCCGAGGACGGCAAAGTGTGCACGAGATTTCCACCAGAACCGTCGGGATATTTGCACATAGGTCACGCCAAAGCGGCTTTGCTGAACCACTACTTCGCGAGAAGATATAAAGGGACGCTCATTTTGCGATTTGACGATACTAATCCGTCTAAAGAAAAACAAGATTTTGTCGATAACATTTTGAAGGATTGCGCGACGTTGGGGTTGGATTACGATAAGTTGACGTACACTTCAGATTCATTTCCGCAAATTTTGAAGTTGGGGGATAAGATGATGAAAGAGGGTAAGTTGTACGTGGATACGGCGTCGGTAGAGAAAATGCGCGAAGAGCGCATGAGTAAGACGGAGTCTGCGTGTCGCTCGCAATCGGTGGAGGAAAATATGAAACTTTGGGAGGAGATGAAGAAAGGTTCGGATGTTGGCTTAGAGTGTTGCGTGCGCATTAAGATTGACATGCAATCGGACAACGGATGCATGAGAGATCCAGTGTGTTTTAGATGCAACGTCGAGACGCTGCATCATAGAACGGGGGAGAAGTACAAGGTATACCCGACGTACGATTTCGCGTGTCCGTTCGTGGACGCGATTGAAGGCGTCACGCACGCGTTGAGAACGTCTGAATATAAAGACCGAGAGGAGCAGTATCAGTTTATTCAAAAAGCGCAAGGGCAACGCGAAGTGAACTTATGGGATTATTCGAGAATGAACTTCACGTATACGACGTTGAGTAAGCGAAAGTTGCAATGGTTCGTCGATAACAAACACGCAGAGGATTGGACGGACCCGAGGTTTCCCACCGTTCAAGGCGTCGTTCGAAGAGGCATGCGCATCGAAGCGTTGAAAGAGTTTATTTTGTCGCAAGGAGCCTCTAAAAACACGAACATGATGGAATGGGATAAAATTTGGGCGGTGAACAAGAAACTCATCGCCGCAGAAACCCCTATGCATGTCGCGGTCAAAGACGAAGGACGCGTCAAAGTGATTTTCGATAACTGTGACGGCGACAAGTGGGTCACTAAACCGAAGAACCCAAAAAATAAAGAACTTGGTATTAACGTTGTTTTACGAAAGAAAGAAGTTTGGGTAGAACAAGAAGAGGCTTTGAAACTCAAAGAAGGCGAAGAAGCTACGTTTACCATGTGGGGGAACGCCATCCCAAGGAAGATTCACATGGCTAAAGATGGTAAAAGTATCGAGACGATCGACGCCAGTTTGAACCCAGACGGTGACGTGAAGAGCACGAAAGTTAAAGTGAACTGGCTTCCAGCATACGACGAGCTCGTTGAACTCGAATTGCACGACTTTGGATACTTGATAACGAAGAAACAACCGGAAGACGGCGACGATTTCAAAGACCTCGTGAACCTCGACTCGGACAAAGTGACCAAGTGCCATGGCGATTGTAACTTGCGCACGTACCAGTTAGGCCAAGTCGTGGAATTAAAGAACAAAGGATTTTATATCATCGATAAGATTGGCGTGGAAAACAGCATTCCTTACGTGCTTTTCAACGTGCCCGGCACGGGAGGAAAGGTTGCGTAAAAAGTAACTAATGAAAAACGCCTCTATATTTTAGTATATTATTCTTGCTACAACTCTACATATATATATAAATACCATCTACTTCGCGCGTCTCTCATCATTTAAGCGCATCTTTCAACTCTCCTTTCTCAAACATCTTCACGATGATGATGATGATGATGATGTCGAAGAGACGACCGGAGCTTTGAAAAAAGAGT
>VIAU01000073.1:0-12061 GCA_009618085.1 Bathycoccus sp. SAG3 | reverse complement strand
GATATATTTTTCTTGGGCGCGGATATTTGCCAACTTGGGATGGACCAGAGGAAAGTGAACATGTTGGCGAGGGAGTATTGTGACGATATCAAGAGGAAGAATAAACCGATCATTTTGAGTCACAAGATGTTAGCTGGGTTGAAAGAAGGACAGGAAAAGATGAGTAAAAGCGATCCAAATTCGGCTATATTTATGGAGGATAGCGAGAAGGACGTGCAATCGAAGATCAAGAAGGCGTATTGTCCTCCCGGTGTAGTCGAGAAGAATCCGTGTTTGGAGTACATCAAGCACGTGATTTTTCCGTGGTGCGAGGAATTTAAGTTGTATCGTAAGAGCGATGAGGAACCAGAAACGGGTAAATTGGAAGTGTACGAGTCGTACGAACGGTTTGAGAAGGAGTACGTCGAGGAGAAGATTCATCCGGGGGATTTGAAACCGAGTTTATCGAAACATTTGAACGCAATTTTACAGCCGGTGAGAGATCATTTCGAGAACGACGAAAACGCGAAGAATTTGTTGAAAACGATCAAAGCGTACAAAGTGACCAAGTAAATCGAACGACGATATTTTGGATATAGAAGAAAGAGAATATTACTTTTCGTACCAACCATAGGCGCGATTGAACTTTATTTTGAGTACCACCAAGACTACCACACACTACCGTTGAGCGGCGCGAAGAAGAAAAATTTTGAACACCCACACAAAAGAGGTTTGATGAGTGATTATTATTCATTGATTATTTTTCTTCCAAAAATTTGAAAAAGGGAGGAGGAGCGTCTCCCACGTCCAATCCAATCGTCACACTTTTCCTTTTGAAAACGCGCTTTGCTTTATTAAAGATCATGCCACCCGCGACAGCTCTCCAAACGTACCCCTCTTCTACCCGCGCCTCCAAAAGCAGCGCCTTCAAAAGCGCCTCCCGCTCTCCCTCGTCTCGCCTGGTTGTTGGTTGCGGAAACAACGCGTCGCAGAAAACACGTCGTCAAAGTCGACCACGATGTCGAGCAGGCGTCGTCGTCCGTGCGGGACTCCTCGGAGATCGCGAAGACAAGAGTCTCTGGGACGAACTGCTGGAAGCGGACGACGGCAGTTCTTCGTCGTCCGACCCGTCCTCGGAACAACCCTTGTGGGAGATGTTAGCGGACGAAGAAGAGGACATGGACGTGTCCGCGATGCCCGCGAGTGATGCTGAAGTCGCTGAGAAGAAAAAGAAAGTTGTGGTGAAGAAAACGAGGAAAAAATCTTCCGTCGGAGGAGGAAAAAGCGCTACCGCGTCTAAAAACAAAGCTAAAGACAGCAAAGCGGTGATTTCAAACGCCACGACGGCGAAAGCGACGACGACAAAGTCGCTCCGCTCGACCCAAAAGAATAAAGAGGAAGAAGAGGAGGACATTTCGGCGGAAGACGCCGCCGCCGAACTCTTTCGCGATACGACCAGAGACGCGTTACGCATATCGAAATCTGATTTCACGGTGTCCTCAATCATCGATAAAATCAATCGCGGGAAAGTTGATTTGAGACCGAGTTACCAGAGAGAGTATGTGTGGACGGTTCGCACGGCGAGCAAATTAATCGAGAGTTTATTGTTGAACATTCCGGTACCGACGATGTTTTTCCACGAGGTGAAATCGGGCAAGTTGGAAGTCGTGGACGGGAAGCAACGATTGACTTCGATTTTTTCGTTTGTGCAGAACGAGTTTCCCGGTGGGCAGGCGTTTAAGTTGAGCGGTTTGGAGGTGTATCATGAATTAAACGGGAAGACGTTCGACGAATTGAACGAGACGTTCCAGGAGATTATTTTGGATTACCCGTTGAATGTGCATACAATTTCCAAGACGTCGCAACCGGATTTTGTATTTGAGGTTTTTGAGAGGTTAAACATGGGCGCGACGCAGTTGAACGAACAAGAGTTGAGAAATTGCATTTATCAAGGCGCATATACGGATTTGTTGGAGGAGTTAACCTTGAACGAAAGCTTCTTGTTCGCGAATCGATCGAAAATGCCGCACTTGAGAATGCGCGACCGCGAGTTGATTTTGCGATTTTTCACCATGCAACGCACGACGCCGAGCGGGTTTTATTTACCGGCAAAGTCCTGGTTGAATGAAGAGATGCGCGAAAACAAAGACTTGTTGCCAAAAGAAGCGGCGGAGATGACTGAACTTTTCGAAAAGACGTTAAAATTATCCGTCGACATCTTTGGCGACTGCGCATTTCGCCCAGCCAAGTACCCTGATGGGAGCAAGAAAGGCAAAAAAGTTACCGCAGAAGACGTCAGCGGCTTATTCGTTCGCGAATACTTTGAATCCGGCGAGATTTCCGTCGCTTTGTGGGACACTATCAACAGCTCGTTCGCCAAAATGGCTCAAGACGAAAATGAAACCAAACTTGCCTTGGAAATCAAGGATGAAATAGTCGCGGCATGGATCAATTTGGCAAGGAGCGATAAGTTTAGACGGACCATGGTATCGCAACCGAAAGCGGTTTTAGCCAGGGATGAAATGTTTAGAGATATGCTGTTGGGTTTAGGTTTGTTGTCGCCGAATGACGAGGACGAAAATGAAGAGAGTGCAAGAGGACCGAGATAGAGATCATTTGTAAAATATTTTAATGCATGCCAATACTATTTATGTTAAAGAAGAAACCCACATTTGTTTGCCCTCAACATAAAATAACAGAGATAGAATACTTAGTATAAGCGTACACAATGAGCGCAAAGAACAAGAAGAGGTAGAGTAATTAAACGATAATGTCCGGATACTTCCAACCGTGGTACACCGTCTTTATCGTCTCCATCTCTTTCGTATGTTTAGTGAAAGACTACGTCCAATCGGATTTGTTGTTCTGCGCAGCTCTCGCTTTATTGATAACCGGGAAAGTCATCACCGTGGAAGAAGGCATACAAGGATTCGCCAACGAAGGACTATTAACCGTGGCTGCTTTATTCGTCGTTGCACAAGGTATATCCAGCACAGGCGGTTTAGATTGGTACATGGGCCGCTTTTTAGGTAAACCGAAGACGATTGCGTCGGCGCAGATACGGTTGATGTTCCCAATCGCTATAATATCAGCGTTTTTGAACAATACGCCGGTAGTTGCGGTGATGATTCCAATCGTCCAAAGGTGGGCAGAGAACAACGGGATGAGTAAGAAACAAGTTTTAATGCCTTTATCGTTTGCGAGCATTTTAGGCGGGACATGTACGTTGATTGGGACGTCGACAAATCTAGTCGTCACCGGGATGTTAGAGACATGGGCAAAAGAGAATAAAGAAAAGATAGGCGCAGACAAGGTGGACATTGGCTTGTTCGATTTAGGAAAGTACGGGGTGCCAGTAGCGTTTAGTGGTATCGTGTACGTGATTATATTTTCAAAGTATTTGTTGCCGGGCGGGAATTTGCAAAGAGGGAGACGGAACGGTTCATCTTCACAAAACAGAGCTGCGGAAGACGACGATAATGAGGACATTATTGTAGGCGCAAAAGTGATGCCGTGGTCAGACGCGGTTGGGAGAACTATCGAAGCGTCTGGGTTGAGAGGGTTACCTGGTTTGTATCTCGTTTCCGTGAGACGGAGTGGGAGTTTGATTCGAGCGGTTGGGCCCGAGTTTATCATCAACCAAGGCGACATTTTGTACTTTACAGGGTTGATTGAATCTCTCGGAAGTATATCTAGCGAACACGGTTTAACTGCAATAACGCATGAAGACGACGACCACGACGAACCGCCGTCGTCGGAAGTAACGACTATTCGCGAAAATGTGGCGAGAGCCTCTTCCTCGGAAGCGATGCGAGAAATTCTCGATTTGCAGACGCTGGCGCGATCTCAAGCCATCGATGGGAGAGACAAAGCTGAGCATCTATACAGAGATAGGCGCGATACGTCCGATGCTATAGGAGGCGATGAAGTTTCTGTCTCGTCTGCTGAGATGAATGTAACACTTGGCCCGGCTTTAGTTTCCGTAGAGAAAGATCCGGACGCATCAGAGGGTGATCAAGCTCGAATGGTTCTTGGAATCAGTTCCACCGATAGACCCGGTTTATTACATGATATCTCGAAAAGTCTCAATCGTCTTAAAGTGCAATGCTTACACAGCGAAGCGAGTGCGGTTGGTGGACGTTCGATATCCATTTGGAGAATAGTAGCGCTCGATCCGGAAACAAAACGTGAAGAAATTCGTGCTGTCGTGCAAGCGATGCTGGCGCCCACGACGGGCTCTGGTGCGCAAAAGGAAAGAGGTCAAATGGTCATGCGATGCAAAGTGAAAGTTGGATCAACGTTGGTGCATAAATTTGTGAAAGACGTCGATTTTCGCGCGACGTACGGCGGCGCCATCGTTGCCGTCCAAAGGAACGGACGTGCCCCGAGTGGAAAGTTACGAAACGTTCGATTAGAAGCAAACGACAATTTAGTCGTACAGGTAAGGCCAGATTCGCCTTTGGTGACGTTGCAACAAATAGCCAGGAACGCAGCTTTGAAAGCCAAGCAAGAAAACGAGTCCGGAAGAGGAGAAGGGCGAGGAAGTGGCTCGAATAGTCGAAGAAGCAGTCACGATAATTTACTTAGCTCTTCGGGAAGAAACCGGAGCTTGAGCGTATTACCGACAACGACGGCAGTTTTAGATGTCGAACGCGGTAACGACGAAGACGCCGAATATAACGAAGCGCTGAGGAACGAAATCACCGCGGTTGCAAATATGGAAATTAATGAGGAGGATTTGACCGGCTTAGATAGATGCAAAGTTGATTTCGATATTCCATGGGAAGACATCATGCAGTTGGGCGACGACGCCAAAGAATTTTTGATTGGCGTAAAAATTGAAAACACGGCGAGACAATTCATCGGCAAAAGCGCGATTGAAGCCGGATTGAGAACTTTGCCGAAGCTTTTCCTCGTATCTATTGAGCGCGGTGTGTATGATGCGAATAACATGTTACAAGAAGAGTTGACCATTGACGTTACGGAGCCGTTAGCACCTGGTGACATTCTCTGGTACGCCGGAGAGGCAGTTGCGGTATCTTCCTTACGAAAAATCCCAGGCTTGACGACGCTCGGCTCTGACCAAGCATCCAAACTATCGTCTTCCAATCAAGATCGAAGACTTGTTCAAGCCGTCATCGCTAAGAACGGGCCTTTAGTTGGGAAAAGTATCAGAGATATGAAATTTCGCACGAGATATAACGCTGTCGTTTTAGCGGTACATCGCGAAGGCGCCAGAGTGCATGCGAAAATGGGTGAGGTTGTTTTACACGCCGGAGATGTGTTATTATTAGACGCAGGCCCAGATTTAGTTCGCGAAGGTTTTGCGTTGGTTTCTATTTTAGAGGATTCTGCGCCTCCGCGGCTCTCTCTGTTAGTACCGGCCATTTCTTGCGCGGTGGCGATGATTGTGTTGTACACATTTGGTGTAATGAGTTTATTAGTCGCCGCGATTCTCGCCGCCGGTGTTATGATTGCCTCGGGCGCAATGTCTCAACAAGAAGCGCGAGATGCCATCAAATGGGACGTCATTGTTACCATTGCAGCTGCTTTTGGTTTATCCAAAGCGCTTCAGAATTCCGGTGTGGCGAGTTTCATGGCTGAACAACTCGTCAAGTTAGGTACGGCGACAAACACGGGAGAGATTGGATTATTCGTCGGCGCCTACCTGGCTACTTTTCTCATATCCAACGTCGTAACGAATAATGCCGCTGCGGCTTTAATGTTCCCAATCGTCGCCGAAGCGGCTGTAGAAGCCAATATATCTTTACTCAAAATGTCCTACCTTCTCATGCTCGGCGCCTCGGCATCGTTCATGTCACCGTTTGGCTATCAAACCAACTTGATGGTCTACGGTCCCGGCGGGTACGTGTTTAAAGATTTCTTAACCTTTGGTTTCCCCATGCAGCTCGTGCAGTTGATCGTTTCTGTGGCCGTAATCGCCGCGGACGAGTTATGGTGGCTCTTATGGCTCGTCTTAGGCGGCGTCTTGTTGGTCGTTTGTGTTGCGAAAGTGTACGGGTTCGAAAATACCATCTCAAAGGTGAAGATATGGAAGAAAAATAGTTGAAAGAAAGTATCGGTATATTTAGTAGGTAGTGGTATATATAGTAAAACAAGTGTAGTATACAAGTCTAGAAAGTAGAAGGAAGCAGCCCACAGAACTGCATCTTCATTCATCCTCGCGCTTCTTTTCTCTTCTTAATTTTTAGTGTATTTTTTTTAATAGTACAAAGGTGATTTTGGTACAAGATCCGAGCTCCCGAAAGCACTTTTGGAGGACAAAGCAAAGGGTAAAAGAGAGATATAATAAACTATCTCATACTGCTCCAGGCCACGGCCGCGTTTACTCTCCGACGCTCGATATCCGCCGATTTCACTCCTCTGTCAGTAGTGGCAGCCGCTTGTTCTTTTTGTTCCATCTTTACTGGCGCCGTCGCCGTCGCGGGTTGTAAAGACGAGGAACCTTCCTCTTCTTCTCGTCTTTGCTGACTGGACAGGTGACCAAAGGAAAACAATTTCGAGGTGGGGACTTTTAACGCGCTCTCTCCAGTCCTCATGGTTTGGATAAACCCGTACGCAAACCCACCCAAAATGGACGCTTTGGCCAAATTCTGCGTGTTTCGCAAAATCGCGTTGGATATGTTCGTTATCATCATCAACCCGTGGTATTAATTAATTTACGTCAAGCAGCGCGCAAAAATTCTTCCGCCTTTTCTTCTTGGGCGGCAAAAAGTGGTTCTATACCTCGCGCGAGAGTATAAAAGCGCGGGAGTAGTATCACGTATCGCCACGACTCGAAAAAAAGTCGAAGGGATAAAACGTTGCTCTCTCCTTTTCGACCGAGAAAGGCGACGCTTTCTCTTCGCGAAGCGCGCGTTTTCTCGTTTTGACGTTTTGGCGTTTTTTGTCCTTCTTCGGCTTTTCTCTCTCTCTCTTTTTTGCGATATTTTTCTTCTGTGCGCTCATCAAATCCGTCTCGCGTCGTTTGGTCTCGTCAAAGAACAAAAAAAAAAGAGAGCAGCAGCAAAACAAAGAAAAAGAGAGAGAGTTTGTTGGGAGGGAGGAAAAAACTCTCTTTCCTCTTTTTTTTCTTCTTTTCATTATTTGTCCAACAAAGAGAAGAAGAACACAAAAAGCGAGACTTTTGAGAGTGGAGGGAGAGAAGCCCAAAAAAAAAAACAGAAAAAAAAAAAGCCCGCCAAAGCCAAACAAACAACAAAAAGAAGAGAGGAAGAGAGAGAAGAAAAAGGGAGAGCGATTGTCTCGTTTTCGTTTTCATTCGCATCATATTCATCATCGAGAGGCGCTCTCCCTTTGGAGGTTAGAGAGTCGTCTTCGTTCGTTGGCAAGCGATACTACTCTCGAAAGCGCCAGCTCTTCTCGGAACGCGTTTCGCGGAGAAAGAGAGAGAGAATTTGCGCGTTTTTCTCGAAGGGAGAACGTGCGATTCTTCTTTCTTGGAAATTTTAAACGACTGAGAGAGACGGCGTTTGAAATCTGAAGAGAGAATAAAACATCATCATTGGTGAATGTCCGCGCTCGTCGAGGTTCCAACGCGCGACGAGGAAAAAGAAAACAGAAAGAAAACGAACGACGCCGTGTCAACCAGCGGGAAAGGTGAGCTTTTTTCTGTTTCTCTCTCTCTCTCTCTCTCTCTCTCTCTCTCTCTCGTTGTGCGCTTTAGAGCGATAATCGACTTTTAAAAATCTCCATCATCTTTCGACAAATTTTGACTTTTCAACACCGCCGCTGACTTTGAAACGTCCTCTTCTTTCTCTCTCTCTCTCGTTACACAGAAATCATGCTTCAAACCCCCGTGCGACCTTCCTCAAAGTTGAAAATGGAAGAATATTTCTTAGCCTGGGTGCACGAAGCGAACAATCGGATCACGGTACGGGTTATTTCTCATCGTAGGTCATGTATACGGTCGTCTTCTCTTTCGGTTTGGACTGGTTTCTTTGATATTTTCTATAAGAAAACAAAATATATTTCTAACATTCCTTCCTCTCTGCATTAACAGATATCAAACGCGTTTCACCACGAGGAGGAAAATGCGGCTACAACGACGTCGTCGATTCCGCTTGGCTCGCCCATTCGAAACAATAACAATAACACCAATACTATCGCACCGCCAAAGTCGCCGACGAGGAGTAGTTTTTATACCAAATCGAGCGTTACGGCGGCGTCACCACCAAAGTCACCGATAAAATCGCCTGAGGCGTTCTTATCACCGACGAGAGAAAGAAAGAAGAAGCAGTTGAAGTTTGGTGAAGATTTGTCATCGTCGCCGTCGCGTGAAGAGGAAAAGAGTGACGACTTGGAACCGCCGACTCTTGATATCCCGGAGAACGACGATAGCGAAGATTTTAGCGTGAAAATGATCACGAGTTCCGTGCAACAGTTAGCTTTAGAGGCGGAAAAAGAAAACGTGGTTGAGAAGCATCAACTCCAAAAATCTTCGTCAGTGGTTTTGGAGGGTAAGATGCCGTTTGCGAAACAGCAACAAGGCTTGAGTCCAAGCCGAGGACAAAATAATGGCACCTTGAGTTCTCAATCGTCTACCTCGTCCTCCTCCTCGTTAACAACATCATTTTCGTCGAATCTTCTGATTCCTCAGTTTTTCTTCCCGAACAAGAAGTGGGTTCCAGAGGTAAAATCGGAAAAGATTATGCAAAAATTCACGCAAAAGTTCAACGACGTCTTGTACAACGAAACGCCGGGTGTTTTGAATAAAGAAACGTTTTCGAGTTTAGTTAGAGAATTCATCGGCATTCCGAGTTATTTTGGCCCATTGATAATCAAACGCGCGACGGATATGTGTAGTAATAACGTAGATGATGTTCCAACATCGTCAGTGTCATCCACAAAATCAGCAAATACGACGGAAATGAAGGATTTTGAAGACTTGGAGGAATTGGAAGACATGAATCAAATCAAAAGAGACGATTTCTTGCACTTTTGGAAGACAACATTGTCGAAATATAACGACGAGACAGAAATGATTTATAACATTTTGAAAAATCCGAAGCAAAAAGGTGATTTTGTCTCGCAAAACGATTTCAGATTGGTCATTCGAGCGTTGCTCGATACCCATCCCGGTTTAGAGTTTTTGAAACACACGGCGGAGTTTCAAGATCGATATTTAGAAACCGTGATTTATAGAATATTCTACACGGTGAACAAGGAGTGGAACGGTCGAATGACGCTCAGAGAGTTGAAGAAATCGGAGTTGGTGAGCGCTTTTAAACAGTGCGAAGTCGAAGAGGACATCAACAAAGTCTTGAGATTTTTCAGTTACGAACACTTTTACGTGATTTATTGCAAATTCTGGGAGCTCGATACGGACCACGATTTCTTAATTGACCGAGACGATTTGTTGCGATATGGGAACCACGCTTTGACGTATAAAATCGTAGACCGCGTTCTGTCGGAAAGCGTGAAACCGTTCACTTCTGGCGTCCCGGGTAAAATGGGATACGAAGATTTCGTTTGGTTCGTCCTCTCCGAAGAATACAAATCTCACGACTTGTCCATTAAATATTGGTTCAGGTGCGTGGACATCGACAACGACGGGTTCTTAACCTGCGGTGATTTGGCGTATTTTTATGAGGAGCAATTGCAACGAATGGAGTGCTTAGCTCAAGAACCGGTATTCTTCGAAGACATCGTTTGCCAACTCACGGATATGATTAAACCAAAAATCGAAGGTTTCATCACTTTAGAGGACATGGTTCGCTCGTTGCCGATGAGCGGGAACACGTTCAACGTCTTGTTCAACCTGAACAAATTCATTTTGTTCGAAACCCGAGACCCGTTTACGATTCGTCAGGAGAGAGAAGAGAAACATTTGACGGAATGGGATCGATTTGCACGAGTAGAATACATTCGTTTATCTCAAGAAGATGACGAAATAATGTCCGACGCGGATGAAGCCGACGTTGAGAATTTGTCCTCGTTTGCGGTGCGCATGAACGAAGACGACGACGAGCACGAGGGGGATAATAATAGCAGTAACAACAGTAGCAGTAAAACTCACGAAACCTCTTCGTCGGTCTGGGACGATGACGAAGACGAAGATGAGTATTAGTTTTGATTGTACACTACGTAGAAGAGACACAGAGAAGAGCGTTTGTATTTTTAATTCCTGTTTTTGTTCACTTTTATACTTTCGACGAGGGGTCCTTTTCATTTCGATCTTTGTGCGACAAAAGAGTTTTGCTTCCAAATGCCAAAGAGAGAGAGAGAGATCTTTCTGAGGAGAAAAGGGCACCCCATTTTTAATTCATTTTTACCGGAAACGAACACGAAAAAAAAAAGGACACCGATATTAAATATGTTCATAAATAAATCGAAAAAGCCACGCGCGGTTATTTGACGACGACGTCTCGCGCACACGCCTTCACGGGTTCACGAACACGCATCCACACCCCGCCACGCAGACTTGAAATGCACGCGTCCGCGACTCTCTCGCGCGCGCGCTTGCCCGTTGGGGTCTTCTCGAGGTGCGTTTGTTTTTTCGAGGCGACATCGAAAAAATTGTCTGACTCGACTCTCCTTGGACCCCTCGGGGTGGGTCGCGTCGCTTCAACGGCGTTTTATTCTTTTTTCTCTCCCTCTCTCCCTCCCTCGTTCTCCGAACCGCGATCATCGCGATCATCATCATCGTCGTCGAGGTCGTGTCGCGATCCTGGATTCATCATCCTTTCTCGATGTGGATCGATTTGGATCGACTTTGGGGGTGCAGTTCACCGCGTCACGCGGTGGATGACGCAGAAAGAGAGAGCGATAAGAAGAGAGAGGTGGTCTCGTCATTTCCCCGAAGAAAAGAAAAGAAAGAGAAAAATCAAAAATCCCCCTCCCCTCCCCTTTTTTTTTTGGTTTTTTTGGGGGGGTGAAAGAAGAAGAAGAAGTCTCTTTGATTTTTTTTTGTGCTTGCGAAAAAATGATTCGAGTGATTTCGAAGACCTTTTGTCGAACCGAAGAAGAGGCTTGGAAAAGCGCCTTTTGGGGAGACCCTAATAGTCCTACGGACGACTTTAACAAGAGAGAAGAGGAAAAAAAAATACGAGGAGGAGGAGGACAAAGAGTGGTGGTTTTTTTGTGTACGCTGCTGACGACTTTACTTTTTTTTTCTCTTCTCCCACGCGAAACAGAACGACATCGACCTTGAAAAGGACTCGCAGAGCGACTGTTGGTGTCGCGCCGCGCGCTTCTACGACGGATCAAGGGAATGCGAGCGTCCCGAAAGTTATCATCGATAATTTGTCGGACCCGTTGGCGACTATCCTTGAGATTGAGTTTGGAGACAAACTCGGGGAACTCGTGGATACGTGCGAAGCGATTAGAAACTTGGGGTTGGATATTTCCCGAGCGGAAATCACGGAAGACAACCAAAACCGCTTTTACGTGACGGACCACCAAAGTTCGGAGAAGATCACGGCATCGGCGAGATTGGAGGATTTGAGACAAGTCGTGTTGACATCTATGTGCTATTATCACCCAGAAGCGCAAGATTTTGTGCAGCAAACGGCGAGAAACTCTAAGCCAGACGAAGTGACGGACGAGGCGGAAGCCGAGTACGTGACTCCGACGAAGAAGAAGAAACAAATTGTGCCGACGAGCGTTAAGGTGACCTCCGTCGCAAATGGCACCAAGTCCAAGTTGTTGATTGAAACTACGGACAGACCGGGATTGTTGTCTGAAATTGTTCGCGTGCTGAAGGATTTAAACTTGAACGTTGTCCAAGCGGAGATTGACACGATTGGTGCCGCGG
This sequence comes from Bathycoccus sp. SAG3, assembly GCA_009618085.1. Classification (NCBI taxonomy): domain Eukaryota; kingdom Viridiplantae; phylum Chlorophyta; class Mamiellophyceae; order Mamiellales; family Bathycoccaceae; genus Bathycoccus; species Bathycoccus sp. SAG3. Next base: position 306 of record VIAU01000073.1, on the reverse strand, counting down.
CTGTGGATACCATGTTGTGCACATACCATGGGAAGGCACTGAACAGCAACATGGAGCAGTTGGTGGTGAACACATTGCAATACTATCTCAGTCGTTTGGACAGAGAGGAAAGTTACTAAGAAAAAAGAAACTTTAAGAGTAACAAGAGCAGCGCGAATCAACACTTCATCCTCAACAAAAAACAATGTATAGAATAGCCAATTGAGAGAGGGGAGAGGATGCGTACGCGTCTACGCTTTGGGGAGAGAGAGAGTGAGTGAGAGAGAGAGAGAGAGAGAGAGAGAGAGAGAGAGAGAGAGAGAGAGA
>VIAU01000072.1:0-12293 GCA_009618085.1 Bathycoccus sp. SAG3 | reverse complement strand
CCTGGCTGGCGGGTATAGCTTAAGTGGTGAAAGTGTCAGACTGTGACTCTGAAAATACGAGTTCAATTCTCGTTACTCGCCTTAAGAAGTTTTAAAAAAAGAAAAGTTTTTTTTTGCAATTGATTACAAAAATTACGGCTTGGTTTTTTGATCAGTTCCACTGTAGCGATACTTTGTTGAGGTAAAGAACTTAACCGCTTCAAATCATAAAAATTAATGTACGTGTTTTGAATTTTCCCATGAACTAAAAGTACTGGTTTGTTTTGTTGTGTTTGCGGTAATTTTTTTTTTTGAAAAAAAAAGTTGTTGACAATCTTTTGAAAAGAGTCAAAAGAGCTGCAAGTTAACAAAACTGTTGTTCCATGAGAAAATCTAACCGGTTTTTTGTACAATGTAGAAGTCGTCTGTTTTTTCATCAGTGACTTTTTTACGATTTGCAGTTTTGCAGTTCTTTCAATTGTAGCGATTTCATTTTTTAAATTTCCCCATGACACGGAATTCGCAGGCACAAGTTGAAAAACGAGTTGGAATGGGCTTTTTTTCATTTCGTTTGCCATTTTTCTGTTTGTTTTTTTCTTCCATTGCATTTCAAAAACTTTTTTTAGTACTTTGTAATATTTTTTACTTTTCGTTTCATTCGAGTGTCGTTAAAAAAAGTATTTTTTATGTCTTCCAACACTGAATACGTTTTATCAAAAGTAGATACCTTAATTAATTGGGCTCGGCAGGGATCTCTCTGGCCGATGACATTTGGTTTAGCTTGTTGTGCCGTTGAAATGATGCACACAGGTGCTGCTCGTTATGATTTGGATCGTTTTGGGATTATTTTTCGTCCAAGCCCTCGACAGTCTGACGTTATGATCGTAGCTGGAACGTTAACGAACAAAATGGCACCAGCTTTGCGCAAAGTGTATGATCAAATGCCAGAACCGCGTTGGGTCATCTCAATGGGAAGTTGTGCAAATGGTGGAGGGTATTACCATTATTCCTACTCCGTTGTCCGAGGGTGTGATCGAATTATTCCAGTCGATATCTATGTTCCCGGATGCCCTCCAACAGCTGAAGCTCTTTTATATGGAATTTTGCAATTACAAAAAAAAATTCATCAAAATAAGAATACAGTCCTCTGGTACACTCAGTAAAAGTTTGGAGGGAAAGACCGGTTGTTAAAAAAAGAAGCTTTTATGAAAACCTTTTTTGAGTCTCTAATTCTTAGGATGGTGCCAAAATGGGTACGCAAATATACTTTGCAAACCAATGAAATGACTTTTACAATTTTTCCTCAGTTTGTGTTCAGTTTTTTTTATTTTTTAAAAAACCAAACGACGACACAATTCAAAATGCTTGTCGATATTACTGCTGTAGACTACCCATCAAGAGCAAAACGGTTTGAAGTGGTTTATCATCTCTTAAGTTTGCAGTATAACACTCGGCTTCGTGTCAAAGTTCCAGTAAATGAAAATACCCCGATTGAGTCGATTACCCCAATTTATCCGGCTGCAAATTGGTTCGAGCGAGAAACATGGGACATGTTTGGTATTTGTTTTCTCAATCATCCGGATCTACGACGACTCCTCACTGATTATGGTTTTGAAGGGCACCCATTACGAAAAGACTTTCCATTAAGCGGGTACATCGAATTTCGATACGATGATTCAAAAAAACGTGTTGTTTCTGAACCGATTGAATTAAGTCAAGATTTTCGTTTTTTCGATTTTTCTAGCCCTTGGGAATTAATGCAAAAAAAATAAACGAACGTGCTTCTAAAGTACTTCACTTTTGTTTATTTTTTTGTGGGTGTCAACGGAGAGATGGTTGATGTACACATAACGCTTTGTTATGTGTACATCAACAAGGCTTACTCCCAATCAAGAGCACCTTTTCTCCATTCATAAACAAAACCGATGGTAAGAATCAGTAAAAAGATAACCATTGACCAAAACCCAAAAAGATCCACTTTGTTTAAAGAAATGGCCCAAGGGAAGAGGAAAGTAACTTCAAGATCGAAAATAATGAAAAGAATGGCGACAAGATAAAAACGAATATCAAATCGAGCACGAGCATCGTCAAACGGATCGAAACCACATTCGTACGCTGAGATTTTTTCTGGATCCGTTTTCTGGGTAGAAAAGACAAAAGACAAGCCCAAAATGAGCATAGATAAAAGAAAACTTACTCCAATGAGTAAAAGTAAAGGGATATACTCGTTCATACATTCTTCTTTTTTTGACTCCATGGGTGTTTAGCTCAGTTGGTAGAGCATCTCGCTTACACCGAGAAAGTCAGCGGTTCGAACCCGTTAGCACCTAAATATATCTGGGAAAATAGCTTAATTGGGTAGAGTCCTGGCCTGTCACGCCAGTGGGTGCGGGTTCGAACCCCGTTTTTCCCGAACCTTTTGTGTTATTATCGATCCACTTCACCAAAAACAATGTCTTGTGTCCCAATAATTGTTACCACATCGGCTAATAAATGTTTTTTTGCCATAAAATCCAAAGCTTGGAGATGAACAAAGCCTGGAGCACGAATTTTACAGCGGTATGGTTTGTTTGTACCATTGCTCACTAAATAGACACCAAACTCACCTTTAGGTGCTTCCACTGCCGTATACGTTTCCGACGCCGGGACCACAAACCCTTCAGTATATAATTTAAAATGGTGAATTAAAGATTCCATGGACTCTTTTACATGGCTTTTTGATGGTGGTGAAATTTTTCGATCATCAACCTTAATTGGGCCTTGCGGAAGTTTATTTAAACATTCGGCAATTAATTTTAAACTTTGTCGCATTTCCTCAATTCGGATCAAGTATCGATCATAACAATCACCTTGAGTGCCTACTGGGATATCAAATTGTAAATCACTATATACATCATAAGGTTGTGTTTTTCGTAAATCCCAAGCAACGCCTGAACCTCTAAGCATTACACCAGAGAAACCCCATTGAATGGCTTCATCGGCAGTTACTGTCCCAATGTCTACCAAACGTTGTTTCCAGATTCGGTTGTTCGTTAACATTTCTTCCATCTCATCAATTCTCGAAGCAAATGTTTGGCAAAATTTATGTACATCATCACATAAACCTTGTGGTAAATCTTGGGCAACACCCCCCGGGCGAATATAAGCAGCATGAAAACGTGCACCTGAAACCCTTTCGTAAAACTCCATTAACTTTTCCCTTTCTTCGAAGGCCCAAAGAAAAGGTGTCAATGCGCCGACGTCCATAGCATGACAGCTTAAAGCCAGTAAATGGTTTAAAATTCTCGTAATTTCCGCAAATAAGACTCGAATATATTGCGCACGCAAAGGGACTTGACAATGCAAAAGTTTTTCGACAGTTAATGAATACCCGTGTTCCTGTGCCATGGTTGAAACATAATCAAGTCGGTCGAAATACGGTAAAGCTTGCATGTAATTTTTGTATTCAATTAACTTTTCTGTTCCGCGATGAAGAAGACCAATATGAGGATCCGCGCGCTCTACAACTTCACCGTTCATTTCTAAAATTAAACGGAGAACACCATGTGCAGCTGGATGCTGCGGTCCAAAATTGAGGGTAAAATTTTTAAACTTTTTCCCTGTAAAATCTTGTAAGTTAGTCATTGAAATAGTCTTTTTTTTAGTAAAGAACGCTACAGAGGGAGGTATGGCTGAGTGGCTGAAGGTATTGGTTTGCTAAATCAACGTGCAATGAAATGCACCATGGGTTCGAATCCCATTTCCTCCGAGAGTTTTATCTCTATATTTTTTCTCTTTGAAAGGGGAGTGTAGTTCAATTGGCAGAACGCATGCTTTGCAAGCATGAAGTTATCGGTTCAAGTCCGATCATTTCCAAAAGTTTATTTTTTTCAAAAAAAATACAGTTTTATGTCTTTTCAACTCATTCTTTCTTTTAAATCGTTTGAACCAAAATTGATTAATAATGCCCTTAAAAACGTCCAGATTCTCGCGCATAAACTACAGAATGGTAAGTCTCCTTTGGATTTGTTTTCAAAGACAGGCGCTTCACCAACTAAAATTAAAAAATTGACGGTACTCAGTTCCCCTCATATTGATAAAAAAGCCCGTGAACAGTTTGAAATGCGGATTTTTCAAAAACATTTAAGAATTACGGATTTTCCTACTTTTTTGGAATGCTCTTTGTTTGTGGATCTCATTAAATCTCTAGCATCCGTTGGTGTACAAAGTAAAATCAAAGTACAAACACGCACGAAGCTTTAACAGAACAACTACGAAAGGTGGGATTTGAACCCACACACACCTTATGTACTACCCCCTCAAGGTAACGCGTCTACCAAATTTCGCCACTTTCGCTCTTAATACCTTTAAAAAAAAAACTGCATCATGACTCGATCTCTTTGGAAAGGACCGTTTTTAGACCAATTTGTATTAAAAAAGATTTTATCTGCCGATGAATCAACACCAATCAAAATTTGGTCACGACGTTCTTATATTTTACCACAATTTGTCGGCCAAACGGTTGCAATTTATACTGGGAAGTCTTTTCTCTCTGTGAAAATTACAGAAGAAATGATTGGACATAAATTTGGGGAATTTGCGAGCACTCGAAAACGACCAGTGCACAAGAAAAAAGAAAAAAAAAAATAAAATGGGACAAAAAAGTACTCCAACAAGTCTCCGACTCGGACTCAATCGACATTTTTCACACACTTGGTTTGCAGATCGACTTTTTGCCTCTCTTCTTCACCAACAAAAAACGTGTCAAGAATTTCTCCAAACTTTGTTTAAATCCATTGGGATCCGAACCGAAAGATCTCATGTTCAACAAGCTCCGCAGAGTATCAAACTGCATAGTTTTTTTTGCGATCCACGAGTTTTTGAGAGCCAATATCAAACAAAGCTTGCTTCTTTAGTCACGACTCCTTTTTTTCAAAACGCGTCTAAGTTTTTTATTTTTTCTCCAAACCAACCTCAAAAACAATACAGTTGGTTTTTAACCCAGCAACAAAAAACATGGGACGAGGCGCGACATTATGTAGTCATGAATTTTGTTTTGTTGCACTATCACAAAACAAAATCGAAAAAAATGTCGGTGTACCAAATCCCTATGGAAACACAAAACCATATTGTTTTTGGAAACTACAAAAAAACGACGTCTAAAGCTCGTGAAGTTCAATTTTACCAAAATCATATTAGCCAAATTTTAACCCACTACACAAAGAGTGAAGCATCTTGGCATCCTATTAAAGTCAAATCACCAACAAAAACAGCCCATTTTATTGCGCATCAAGCAGCAAATCAATTTGAACAGAATATTTCTTTTCGACAAATTTTTAAATATTTAGTACAAACCGTGAAAAAAGAAAAAACAATTCAAGGGTTTAAAATGACCTGCGCGGGGCGTTTAGGTGGTGCAGAGATGGCACGTGTCGAATCAAAACGATTCGGACAAACGTCTTTGCATACGTTTTTTCAAAAGATTGAATATGCTTCAGTTTGTGCCTACACACCTTACGGCTTGATTGGTGTCAAAGTTTGGGTATCCTATAAGCCCAGGACGTAAAAAAGATTTTTAAACATGCTCCAACCAAAAAAAACAAAATATCGCAAATTTCAAAAAGGGAGAGCAGGTGGAATCAAAATGAATGCTCTTTCTTTCGGCTCTTTCGGTATTCAATCTTTACACTCTGGACGCCTTTCAGCTTCCGTCATTGAAGCCGCCCGGCGAGCCATGACCCGCAAACTCAAACGAAGTGGGCAAATTTGGATTCGAGTTTTCCCCGATAAAGCCGTAAGTAAAAAACCCGCAGAGGTCCGTATGGGAAAAGGGAAAGGGTCCCCTGATTTCTGGACTTGTTGCATTCAACGAGGCCAAATTCTTTTTGAACTTGACGGTGTATCACCAGAGTCGGCGTATCAGGCTTTTCGCTTAGCTCAGCAAAAATTGCCGGTACACACACAATTTGTCGTGGATTCATTGTCTTCTTTTCGACCTACTCTTAATTGTGTGGTAAATAACGAAAAAAGAAAAGATCTATGATTCAAGTAGGAACCACTTTAGCTATTTCAGATAATTCGGGAGCAAAAAAAGCGAGGTGCATTAAAATCCTGAAAAAAACAAAAAAAAATAATGCCCAAATTGGTGATTTAATTGTAGTTAGTCTTCAAGAAACGAACCCTAAAAATAAGAGCAAGACATTGAAAAAAGGGCAACTCTTTAAAGCAGTTATTTTAGAAACAAAAAAGCCGAAACGTCGACAAGATGGCACTTCTTATAATTTTCAACGAAACGCAGCAGCCCTTCTTTCTGCTCAAGGTTCACCGCTTGGCACACGTGTTCAAGGGAGTGTCCCGTTTGAAGTCCGCGAAAACAATTTTATGAAGCTTTTAGTTTTGGCGTCAACAACTTTATAAAGAAGCCCTAGTGAAAAAAAAATAACGCATGAAATACTCCCCATTCTCTTTGTTCAGTAGGGATTTTTTGCTTAAAGTAAATGCTAGAAATTCATTTGAAATCCCTAAATTCTCCCATATTTCAATCAATTTAACGAGCCGGTATATTGTTGCAGAAAAAAAACATATTCTTTTTCCGCTTGTGGGTTTAAGCCTTCTTTCAGGCCAACACCCTAAGGTGCTGAGAGCAAAAAAATCTGTGGCGTCGTTTAAATTAAAAAAAAACTCTATTCTCGGCTGCCAACTTACTTTACGAAAAAAAAAAATGAAATCCCTCTTAAATACTCTGGCGTTTGTTGTCCTCCCTCAAATGAAAAGAGAACGTATTTTTTCCTACCGTACTTTATCGGAGCCTAGGGTTTTACACCTTGGTTTCACGGAATTTTTGTCTTTCCCAGGGTTAGAGAAGAATTTTGAACTTTTTGAAACACTTCGAGGTTGTTCAATTCAGTTTCATACCAATACAAAAACTGAATTTGAAAAAAAACTCCTTTTTACGTCATACAATTTACCAGTCTACAAAGAAATGGTTTAAAAAAAGAAAATGGACATGAACAACGCACTCTTAAAAGATGCAAATTTGAGAACTCTTGTTGCTCGGGTCGAATACCAGCGGCTGTTGTACAAAGCCATTTTACAAGATCGTAGTTTACCCCAATCTCTTCGATATGAGTTTATGTTCAAATTAAACAAAGTATCAAAAAAAAGCTCTGCGGTTCGAACAAAAAACCGTTGTGTTATGACTGGGCGTGGTAAAGGTGTTCTTCGAGCCTTTAAATGCTCTCGAATTGCTTTACGAGAACTTATCTCAAAAGGAGAAATTGTCGGAGTCACAAAATCCAGTTGGTAATGTTTTGTCACAAAATTTTTGATTGGTTAAAAAAAAGCATTTTTTATGACAAATTTAAGTCAAACCCTTTGTTCTCTTAAAAACGCTCAGCTATCGCATAAACGCTCTTTGTCTGTCCCGTTTTCTAAACTCGTATGGTCTCTTTTAAAAATTTTAGTCATTCATGGCTATATTCGAGGCTTTTTTCGTCAAGCGAGCTTCATTCATATTTTTCTCAAACAAAATCAAGAAGGAGGGGGGATCAGAAAAATCCGGCAAATTTCCCGACCTCAACAAAGGAAGTATGTATCTTACAAAAAGTTACCTACTCTTGAAAATGGTCTGGGCCTTTTAATTCTTTCCACTCCTAAGGGTGTTTGTACAAGCCAACAAGCTCAAAAAAATCGTGTTGGAGGTGAAATTCTTTGCCAAGTGTTTTAGAGAGGTCTCTTGGTACGGAGATTCACAAAAAAAGAGGTATTTATGCCATCCATTGCATTACCAAGTTTTAAAAAACGTTGCATTGTTCCACCGACAATTCAAGTAATTCTTAAAAATTCAATTCTCAAAATTCAAGGCCCACTGGGGAAGGCGGAACTTCAATTAAAAACATATGATAAAAAAGGATCTTTTTCTGTAAAACTGATCAAACACCCACAAGCGCACCAAGAGCTTCATTTTAGAGCACTTGGTAAGGCAGGTCAACAAACTTTACAGACTATCACGGCAACTCTTCTACAGTATATTGAAGGGCTGACAAAAGGATTTTTTCTTTCTGTCGAATTAGTCGGTATTGGTTTTAAAGCAACCCTTTCTTCAAATGAAGTGGAACTTCGGGTTGGGTACAGCCACCCAGTGAAACTCCCTATCCCAAATGATGTAAAAATTTTTGTACCAAAACCAACACTGATTTGTTTGTTCGGTGTGAGTAAAAAAAGAGTATCCCAGGTAGCTGCTACATTTTTACAGGTAAAGCCTGTGGAGCCTTATAAAGGCAAAGGGATTCAACTTAAAGATGCAGTTGTAATTCGAAAAGCTGGCAAAAAAAAATAATGTCTATGGTTCTTTTATTTCAACACAACTTTCAAGAGCAGAAGTTAGTTCGTCAAGAACTTACGAAAGTTTACGGAATCAACAAGTTTTTAGCCCACCAAATTTGTGATTCTCTTGGTTTTGCTAGCACTTTAAAAGTTCAAGAATTAACAGCCTCGCAAAAAGAAAAACTTGTCCGTTTGGTTCAACGGTACTATGTTACCGGATCTGATTTAAAACGTCTTGTTGAACAAGATATCCAAAGGTGTACTACAATTGGTTCCTTTAAAGGGTTTCGTTTCATTCAAGGGCTTCCAGTTCGCGGCCAACGGTCACATACAAACGCTAGATCGTGCCGGAAGAAAAAAATTGTTTAAAAAAAAAGATTGCTATGCGGAACTTCGAAAACTCTAAAAGCTCCCCACTGTCGTATGTTTGTATTACAACGACTTTAAATAACACCATTATCAATGTTACAGATATGGATGGAAATACTCTACTTTGGGCGTCTGCAGGAAGTGTTGGGTTTAAGGGCTCAAAAAGATCAACAAGTTATGCTTCTCAAGCAACGGCTGAAAAAGTTGCTCGAAACTGCCTATCCCGAAATTTAGTGCGTGTACATATCAAATTCAAAGGTGTTGGTTACGGTAAAGAAGCGGCTTTACGTGGTTTACAAACTTCTGGGTTACAAATTAAAAAAATTGAAGATTTGACACGAATCCCATTCAACGGTTGTCGACAAAAAAAACGCCGTCGTTTGTAATTATTTATAATTTTCCTCTCTATAGTTTCTATATTTTTCTTTTAAACTAGAAATCGTGTGTCATTCTTTTTTTAAATGGACACTTTTTCGAACTGTGGTTGAGCTCTAAAAAAAAAGAGTATATGGCTGAAGGTGCAAAATTAATTGGAGCAGGGTGTGCAACGATCGCCTTAGCAGGAGCTGGTGCGGGAATTGGAATTGTTTTTGGTTCTTTTATTAGTTCAGTTGCTCGTAACCCGTCATTGACAAAAACTTTATTTGGATACGCAATTTTAGGCTTTGCTTTAACTGAAGCGATTGCCCTTTTTGCATTAATGATGGCTTTTTTAATTCTTTTTGTTTTTTAATCTTGTTGAGAATTCTCTGAAGAGAATTCTCAACGTCCGTCGCTTTTAAGGCAAAAGCGACGGACATTTCCTCACATTCACGGATATGATGAAACTGGTAGACATATCAGATTTAGGTTCTGATGAATTCAATTCGTGGGGGTTCAAATCCCTCTATCCGTACTCAAAAGGTATGTAGCTCAATTGGTAGAGCATTAGGCTTTTAACCTACTGGTCACAGGTTCGAATCCTGTCATACTTAGAACTTAGAAACGTTTGTGGGATAGAGTAATTGGCAACTCGTCAGGCTCATAACCTGAAAAATGTAGGTTCAAGTCCTACTCCCGCATACCTATTGGACAGGTGTCTGAGTGGTTGAAGGTATCAGTCTTGAAAACTGACGTATGACAAGTACCGTGGGTTCGAATCCCGCCCTGTCCGAAAAAAGAACACATCATGTATCAACAAAAAAAACCTTCTTTTCTTTTTTCTTTGTACACACTAGATTTGCGGTGGAAAATGAAATATATTGGAGTAGGTTGGGTCATCTCATTTGTTTATTGGTTTGACCATTTCGGTGATCTTCTTCATATTTTTTGTGCGCCAGTGTGCACGCCTTTGACAAGGCATTTTACAGATTTTATTTTTACCGAAGCTGCAGAAGCTTTTTATGCGAGTTTACTTATGGCTACATATAGCGCCACACTTTGTTCCTGTCCGTTGGTTTTTTATTTTTTTCTCGTTTTTTTCCGACCAAGTTTATTTACTGCTGAAAGTCGCGTTTATCAACAACGAATTTTATGGAGCCTTTTTTTTCTTTATTTTTCCAACACCTTTGTTTTGCAAACCGTTATTCCTCTTCTTTGGGAGTTTTGGGGCGGTTTTTCAGTCACTCAAAAAAAAATGGTTTGCCTTCAACCAACCTTAGTTCTTTCTCCAAAAATTTTACCCTACATTTGTTTTGTCGTGTCTTGTTTTGTTGTCGCCTTTTTTTTCAGCCAATTACCTTTACTAGGAGCTCTTTTTTCTATGGATCGTTGGGTAAAGCTTGAGACTTTTTACACCCACCGTTCGTTTTGGTATTTTGTACTTCTTTTGATTGCCTCCTTTGTATCCCCGCCAGATTTTTGGTTGCAATTTTCTCTGGCTTTCTTTCTTTGTGGTTTCTTTGAATGTTTGATTTTGCTCACTTTTTGCGCAGTCTTATACACTAAGGATACAGACTCCTTCGCATAAGGTGAACTGTATCCGTTTGTTTACAAATGTTTACCTTTTAAAAATTTTTGTAAACTTTTCTGTGTGTACTCTCATAGGATAATGTACGTGTTGTGGCGAAAATAAAATCACAATATCTAATGTTTTGTAATTCACTTCACAATAATTGTTTTTGTACCAAACCAAGGATTTTCCACTATCTTGTGTTTGTTTTGTGTGGATTTTTTTTAAACCCCCTTGTTCTTCTTGCCGGTTCAAAAAATCACGCATCCCCTGTCTCATTTGATTTTGAGCTTCTTTGTCGACACTGACAAGATCCCCCGGGTATAATTGAAAAGACGGCACTTGCATAATTACCCCGTTGACTTTAATTTTTTGATGACTAATAAGTTGTCGGGCATGTGCAAAACTCTCTGCAAAATGATTTTTGGCCAGCACTGTATCTAAACGTCTTTCTAAAAAGCTGATCATATTTTGGCCCACACTCCCTTTTCTCTGGAAACCTCGCTGAAAAAGAGTTGACAAATATTTCGCTTTGAGCCCACCATATAAAATAGACACACTCTTTTTAGTATCAAGTTGCATCGAAAAATTTGATTTCTTTTTAGATGTTTGATTCTTTTGTACTTTTTGCATACTTTTTTGTTGTCTAAGCGTCACTTTTTTGAAAGGTCTTAAATTAAATCCGAACCTTTTGGATACTTTCATCTGCTTTTCTGACCCCATTTCTCTTCCTTTTTTTACCAAACTTTTTTTACTTACTATCGGACTTGAACCGATATCCTAAAAAGGAACAGATTTTAAGTCTGTCGTGTATACCAATTCCACCAAGTAAGCTTTTTTACGGGTAAAGGGAATCGAACCCATATCTTCTGTGTGGAAAACAGATAATCTACCATTAATCTATACCCGCATCTTCGTGTACTACTCTATATTCTCAAGGCCTTAAGTGTTTACCTTAACCAAGGAGGAAAGTCCGAACTTTGTAGTTGTGCGAGTGAAAAACTCGCGAGAAAAATCTTAGGGAAAGTGTAAAAGCATTTTTTATGAAAAACATTTGGTGTGACAACATGCCTAGATAAGAAACCCCACAAAAAGCAAGACAATATCGCACTATATTAGGTGAAAACCTAAAAAAAGATAAATAAACACCCCCTTTTACCGAAAATCTAGGTTAATGGGTACAAAATTCGGCTTACGTTGGCCTTGAAGCTTTTCTCGTATTCTTAGCTCAGTTGGATAGAGCACCAGCCTTCTAAGCTGTTGGTCACAGGTTCGAATCCTGTAGAATATACTAAAGTATTGGAAAGCAGGGTATAGCGCAGCTTGGTAGCGTATCTGTTTTGGGTACAGAAGGTCGTAGGTTCAACTCCTGCTACCCTGACTGTTTTTTGAAAAAGACTACTACTATGACTGAATTAAATTATTTGCTTGTTTCTTGCACTCTTTTTTTATTGGGAATCTGGGGTATTTTTTTAAATCGTAAAAACATTATTATCATGTTAATGTCAATCGAATTGATGCTGTTAGCAGTGAATTTCAATTTTCTTATTTTTTCAGTCTATTTAGATGATCTAATGGGTCAAATCTTTTCACTGTTTATTTTAACAGTAGCAGCTGCCGAATCTTCAATTGGACTTGCGCTTCTTGTTATCTATTATCGAAAACAACAAACCATTGCTGTTGAATTTATTAATCTTTTAAAAGGTTAATT